>JAHKKF010500096.1:0-17773 GCA_019740295.1 Labeo calbasu
GTTTATTTCAGTTTTAGTAATTTCAACTTAGTTCCATCTAATATTTATATTTCATTTTAGCTTCATTTCAGTTAATGAAAATAGTTTTTAATAGTTTTAGTTCGTTTCAGGCAAGGTGTATAATTTTTGCTTTTTTTGATTTTTAAAAAAAGAGCTTATATTTTCAGGCACATGTGGAATGTCTTTTTTTTTCATCTTTATCTTTGTGAATTGCTGTATTGTGTTTGAGTAGCAGAGTGTTTGAGCTGCCACAAATCTCTTGTTCTCGAATTACAGAGCAGATTTGCTACACGACTATCAGCTACTGTGCTGTTCAGCAGGAATTTCACACACAAACATAGCAATGTCGGCTCTCACGTCTTTGGATTGGATTTGTGCACTTATGTTTCTGAGATAAGAAAAGCAGCAGTATGCCTTATATTGATGTGTGGGATGCCAGAATCTCCATGTGTTTTGATGCATCTCAACAGACCCACTTCATTCACACACACACGGTTGCATCTGCGAAAACAGACTACAGGGTTTAAATACTGGGAAAGAAAAAGAGAGAGACCCACGTGGTGGTTTTGCTGTCTGTGAGGGTCATTCTGCTATTCATAGCCAGTAGTTTCCTTCAGTGCTGCTTAGGTCAGTTTAACTATATAACAGACACGCTGGAAGCGTCCCTTATTATAATAACATATTATTACGATACAGCTTACTCACCCACACACATAGAAGAAACCCAACAACTAGAGCTGCAGGGTAAGTGTTTTTTCCGTTGTTGCTTTGATTCCCTTATAAAAGATTCATTATGTCAAAAACGGTGTGTTTTTACCTGTGATACTTTAGGTGTAATATTGCCCCCAAAAGCGAGGTAAATTGGGGAAATTTAGTGTCGTCAATTGGAAAATTGACTCAGAAATGAATAACCTTTATGCAATGTTCTCATTTAGATAGCTATGTAAATATGTGTGAACTAGACTCTTGGTGTAGGTGAAGGTCAGAGGCACTGGGACTTGTAGAATGGAAACTAGAGAACGTTTTCACCTTGCGAAATAGTGAATTAGCGATCTGCCTTCAAATGATATTGACATTTTTGTATTATTGGATTATTCATGTTTTGTGAAATAAATTCCGTTTTTGGTAGCCTATGCTAGAGTGAGTAAAATTAAAAATTAAATTGTCCTGCGTGTTACTGTCATCTTTTATGGTAGACTAAAATACATTTTTATGTAAAAACAATTTTCACTCAGAAATTGCTAGTGAGTTTCACAAACCATTACAAAGAAACACCATGTAACTTATTGAATTAAAATTTTGAATTTTGAATTTTAAAATAGTATTTTCTTGTAGAATGGACTCTAGTAAAATAGTAATCTGGTCAATTTATTTACAACTTTGAAAAAACATGTTTTTTACAGTGCAGAGTACACTGTAAATACTAAAACACTAAACATTTCATTCATTGATTAGACATATTCATTACAACTGATTTAAAATGTAGAAGTAATACCATGTGGTCATCATGACATTGTAATAAAATAATTCTACATTTATGAATTTTGAGGTATTTTCTGTTGATTACTATTATGTGATGCCAAATGGAACAGTATTGCTGTATTTGTAGAAATACACAAGTTTGGAATAATTAAGGGTTTTTTTTATTTATTTTTAATGTTCATTTTTTAAGATGTTATTTATCTAAATAAATCTGCTCACCAAGGCTCGCCTTTTATTTGATTGTAAATACAGTAAAAACTGTAATATTGTGAAAAATTATTACAGTCTAACTGAAATGTTTTCTGCCTGAAAATGTCATTTATTTGTGTGAAGAGAAAGCTGAATTTTCAGCATCATTATTCCAGTCCTCAGTGTCACATGATCCTATAGAAATCATTTTAATATGCCTAATTTGTGCTTAAAGGAGAAGTTCACTTCCAGAATGAAAATTTCCTGATATCCCATGCCATCCAAGATTTTTAAGTCTTAAATTAAGAATTTTTTTTTTTTTTTTGAGGAAAACATCCTATGAATTTTATCTGTATAATAAGCTACAACGTTTGACGACAGGTTAAAGGTCAAAACTGCAGTTTCATTTCCGCTTCAAAGGGCTAGCGAAACGATCTGTCATTTAAAAAAAAAAAAAAAAATGTATACACTTTTTAACCACAAATGCTTCTCTTGCACTAGCTCTGTGATGCACATGCATGTCTTCACGCATTTTATAATCACTTTGGAAAAGCCGTGCACGGTTCTTTGTGTACTTCGATTAAAAAAGTAATGTAGGTCTAAAAACTCACGAATGAACATTTGTGGTTAAAAAGTATTTACAAGTATATACAATGTTTTCTTCAAAAACCTTTATTTCTTTTCGACTGAAGAAAGAAAAACGTGAATATCCTGAATGGCATGGGGGGTGAGTAAATAATCAGGAAATTTTCATTCTGGAACTGAACTTTTTTTTTTAAGAAACATTTTTAGTATGTAAAAACAGTTTTTGCTGCATAGTGTTTTTGTGTAAACTATGATATACCTTTTGAAAAGAGCTAAAAAATAAATTGTGATATTTTACTTTTTTAATCAAATAAATGCAGCCTTGGTGTCTTCATAAGAGATTTATTTTGAAAACCTGTAGCAATCTTCATTATTCCAAACTAGTAGTGTATATGTGAGAAGTCTGCTGATAAACCAGTGGGCCAATGTCAGACCTCTGAGGTGATGGCCCACCATATTATGTACAACACGTTAACACAGTGCTGTTCACAGGCTTTAGCACTTCTTTTCACCCTCAGTGTGAAGACAAAGTGGTTTCAGTGATATTATCAGCAAATGCCTCACTGATACAGAGAAGCTGCCACCCTTTAGAAGAGATTTCAGTCATTATTGTAAGAGCAGTGCAGTCAAGCTGCAGAAGTGTCTGAGGTCCTCTCTTCCTGTCTGCAATTAGTCCACTTTCATGAGCACTGCTAGAGGCTATGGGCTGATGCAGCTGAAATATTTATTGCATTTTTTATTATATCCCCATTTTCTGCTCATATAGAGCTGTCGCATTAAATGAAAGATGATCATTTGGATATTGTGATAGTTTTTTTTTGGTTAGGTTGAGTTTGTGTGTTCAGTGATTATTGTGAACTGGTATAAAACTGGAAAAAGTAACTTAGAATATAGCAGGGATATTGTGTTTACTGTGTTATGAAATCCGTGTTCTCTGTGTTTTCTTCTCTCAGACTTGAGCAAGCTGAATCGGCAGAGCCATGCAGGCCCAGGATCTGATCCGGCACCTGCGGATACCTGAATTGGACGACTTGAGGCAGTATGTGCGCACCTTACCCACCAACACCCTCATGGGCATGGGCGCATTCGCTGCCATCACCACATACTGGTTTGCCACTCGTCCCAAAGCACTTAAACCACCCTGTGACCTCGCCATGCAGTCCGTGGAGGTACAGGTAGGTGTCAAAATGCTTTCATAAACAGCAGAGTGAAGTGGAATGTTTCAGGGTTAGAAAGTTTTACAGAGTCAGTCTGTGTATAAAATGTTTTTAAAACAAAAGGATTTTTCAGGCCACATAAACGGGACCCATGTGACCTACAGTACATGCAATACAACCAGTCACCATTTAGATGAGGGCCCATACTTACTCTGGATGTGCAATGTTTTATTTTGAGATTGTTTACTATTAATTGTGCCATCATTTGGCAAAGAAAGCAAAATACACAGTTGCACTTGAGGATAACTCGTTCCAGTGTTACTAACTGCCTCAAACAATACTTTTCAAAACGTTGCCAATTCTTCATTAGAAATGCATATCGTGGCCAAAATTGATTTCCAGACTGATGAAAAACTAGTGCGTTCTGGTTTCCTACAGTTGCTTTGCAGCAATGGCTTACCAATCTACCAAGGTCATAAGAAGTCCTGCACACAATTGTACCTTGCAAAACGTTATTAATCACATTCAAATTTATTAAACACCTTTAAGTTAAAGACCTTTGAAGGCATCTATCTGATGCAGCAATGATTATTTTCAAACTTCCTCTATAAGCAGTTCTGCAGTGCAGACGGTGGCTTCCTGTGGGTTCACCACAGCATGTGAAAAGTTCACCAGCTGTATGTCACAAAAAGTATTTTTGCATGTATGTAATGAACTCTGTACTGAGTTACCCATCTGTGTCCTCAGGCATACATGCAATCATGTCTTAGTGCAGAAAACAATTTTTCTGTGTTTTTTGGGACAGTGCATTGTGATTTTTTTTTTTTTTTAATAATAACTATGTCTACTCCCTACCTGAAAAAAAAGCTTTTAAAGGAGAAGTTCATTTCCAGAACAAAAATTTATGTATAATTTACTCATCCCCTTATCATCCAAGATGTTCATGTCTTTCTTTCTGTAGTTGTAAAGAAATTATGTTTCTTGAGGAAAACATTTAGGATTTCTCTCCATATAGTGGACCTATATGGCACCCCCGAGTTTGAACTTGCTGAGGTAGAAGGGTCTTCTCTAACCAAACGATTGGTTATTTTCTTAAAAAAAAAAGACAATTTATACTTTTTAACCTCAAATGCTCATCTTGTCTTGCTCTGTGTGAACTCTTGTGTATTTTGGTTCAAGACAGTTAGGGTATGTCGAAAAACTCCCATCTCATTTTCTTCTCCAACTTCAAAATCGTCCTATATCGCTGCAGAAGTGACCCAGTGTTTACAAAGTGAAAGCGCAAAGAAGATCAAATGCCGTTTACAAAAAAAGGTAAAACAGCGATTTTGAAGTTTGAGAAGAAAATGAAATGAGAGTTTTTCAACATACTCTAACTGTCATGAACCGGAATACACAGAGTTCACGCAAAGCTAGACAAGAAGCACGTTTAAGGTTGAAAAGTATATCAATTCTAATTTTTTTTTTTTTTTTTTTTTTTTTTTTAGAAAATAACCGATCATTTCGCTAGATAAGACCCTTCTTCATCGGCTGGGATCGTTTAATACACTTTGACGCTGCATTTAAACTGCATTTTGGAAGTTCAAACTCAGATGCGCCATTGAAGTCCACTACATGGAAAGAAATCCTGAAATGTTTTCCTCAAAAAACATAATTTCTTTACAACTGAAGAAAGACATGAAGTAAGTAAATTATCTGTAAATTTTTGTTCTGGAAGTGAACTTCTCCTTTAAGTAAATACACTACTGATTGAAAAGAATACTTTTATTCAGCAAGGACACATTAATGTTTAAAAAGTTTTCTATTTCAAATAAATGAATCTATCAAAGAATCCCCCCCCCAAAAAGTTTCATGGTTTCCACAAAAAAATTAAGCAGCACAACTATTTTCAACACTGATGATAATAAGAACTGTTTTTATGTTGTTGTTTTTTTTTTTTAACCACCAAATCAGCATTAGAAGGATTTCTGAAAGATGTGACACTGAAAACTGAAATATATTAAAATACGTTTACATTTATGCTTTTGGCAGAAACTTTTATCTAAAGTGACGTTGCATTCAAAGTAATAATAATATTTCACAAAATTACTGTTTTTACTGTATTTTTAATCAAATAAATGCAGGCTTGGTGTGAATGAGAGACTTCTTTCAAATCATAAAAAACTTGACACACTTTTGAATGGTAGTGTATATGCATTGAAAACACTGGGCCAACTAAGTACAGTTATTTTTAGTGGTCTTTTCATCATAATTCTTTTTTTTCCTCTACGTCAGGTTCTGTCATCACATTTATACGTTACACGTTTATATCAGTTTTATGTGTATAAGGGTATGTACACAGGTGCACAGACTGAAGCTTTGGATACAAATAATTACAGTGTCTTTCACCCAGACAAGTATAATTGTAGATGTACGTCCTTGATCTCTGTCTCTGTCTTTGCCTGAAAGAGTCTGTGTGTTCTCACCATTTTTTGAATGTTTGCTGCTATGGTAACACACTGAAGCATGTTGGCAACAGCTATAAAGCCAGTCAGATCCACTATGCGGCGACCATCTGTAAATTCCTTTAGCATGAAGTCTTCCCTTCCTCTGATGTTAAGGGCCTGGTCTTTTTTCTTTTTTAATCAAAACCTAAACCTAATTCTGCTGTAAGCATTGTTTTAGCATAAATTCTATTATTGTTTAGTTCTTGTCCTCAAATTTGATTGGCGTTACAAGATTTTCTAATGTACAGTTTAAAACACTGCAACGATTCACTTTTTGCAGCACTGTTTATGCTTTTCCAGATTATCTCTGTAGTGTGAATTAAGCAGGGGTGGATTTGCCTGGAGTAAGGAGATGTTATTTTATTGTTTGGTACAGAATATTAGAGATTTTTTTTTTTTTTTCAGGGTAGTGGATATGCTCGTCGTTCTATTCTACAGGACAGTGACACGTACATGGCATACTACTACAAAGACGCTCAGACAATGTATGAGTTTTTCTTACGAGGACTACGAGTGTCAAGTAAGTCAAGTAGTTATTAAAAAAAAAAAATTAAAAGCAACCAATAAAAAAAAAGTTTTGTCATTATGTGTGAGATCTTTACATTTTTGTGTTTTATTTTTATAGATAATGGTCCTTGTTTGGGGTCACGTAAACCGGGAAAGCCATATAAATGGCTTTCATATAAAGAGGTAAGATTGCTATAGTCTGCAAAATTAATTTGAAAATTTATTTCAGAACTAGTTTAGCCTTCTTTCTCTATATATGTATTGATCCCTGTCTCTTTTGTACTTAATGAGATATGGCTTTGCATTTGAGTAAGCTATGTTTTTCGTGTGCAGGTAGCAGACAGAGCAGAGTTTGCAGGTTCAGCATTACTCCACAGAGGTCACAGTCAAACAGGAGACAAATACATTGGCATCTTTGCACAGAACAGGCCAGAGGTAATCTCATGCATTCTACATGAGATAATTTTATTTGTGCACACAGTACATTCCACAATTGATTCAATTGTGTGTACATTTCTGTAGTGGACGATTTCAGAGCTGGCATGTTACACATATTCACTGGTGGCAGTGCCATTGTATGATACACTTGGTACAGAGGCCATCAGCTATATCATTGACAAAGGTGAGTAAACGCACAGCGGCTTTTTTTAATTCTGTGAAATTGTCTTGTTATCTTTCTCTTATATTCACTTTTTAATACAGCAAATAAAATGAGGAGTTTCAAAATAGTTTGTAGCACCATTTTTGCCTTAATCCGGAAAAGTGTTTCGTTCACTGAAATAGAACATCCAATTAATCAGATCATTAGTAATCCTATTTCAATCATGAGAACTCTTGGAATAGTTTTAGCATAAGAATTGATATGACAATATTAATGTATTTGGTTTGGTGGCCTAGATCGACTATGCAAGCTCCTACCGCATAGCAAGTATGAACTATATGCTGCCAATAGATACACGGATACACTGCTGTGATAATGTATGAAATGCTGCTGCTCCATTTATAGTCATAAATCCCATAGCAGATCTAGACAGGTGGAGCTGGGGAGGTGGAGGGTTTCAAAGGAGCTCTGATAGCGCCCAGCTTACAGCAAACACTGAACCAGGCTATTTACATGTTCAGCAAGCAATCAGAGGCCAATCAAAATTCCGTACAATCACATAGTACTTGATGTGATTGCTCGCCATTTGCACATAAAAGACCTATGAGCCTGTGCTGTGACTGAACTTGATATTTATTACAATTCAGTTTAAAAATAAAGTTAAATAAATTGTTTAAAATATGTCATATTCAGTGTTTCCCCTACAATTATATTAGGGGGGTGCCCCACCCCCCTTGAAGGTCAAGTTAATTTTATTTTCAATATAGTGCCAGATTACAACAGAAGTCATTTAAGGATACCTTTCCTATAGAACAGGTCTATACAGGTCTATAATCTTTTATTAAACAAACTAAATAACCTTATGGTATTTTTCTTATTTACACGACAGCATGTCATTTCTGTTTCTACAAGGACGAGAGTCTACATGGACAATGCTATGGGATTCGCCGATTTTTGGATAAATAAAAACGTTGGTCTGTCACTTAATTCGAATCGCGATATACACTAGTGTCTGTGAATGTTGAAACGCAAAAAGATGGTTTAAATATGAATCCTCCATGTTCCGTTTGCCTCTGTATGAATGAATGGCAGAGACACGGGTTTGTTTACTACATAAATACTGAAGCACGCATGACACTCGCAGTTATTTTGGGCCTCTGCGTCTCACTATATGATGACATGAACACATAAACTTAATCTTGCTGTGAGAGTCACTTGATGTGAATTTTACCGTTTCATTTGAGAAAATAAATATTACTACAAGATTAACCAGTTAATTGTAGAAAAACATACTACAATTATTATTATTAAAACTTTTTACACTGAATAATCACACACTTTTCTTCCATATATTAATTTTAACAGTAAATCTCTGTTTGTTTGGCAAAAAAATTAAATAAATAAAAATAAAAATAATATAAATAATAAATAAAAAATTGTTTAATGCCTTCATTTGATTATCAGAAAAATTAAAACTCACATGAATTTCTGGGAAAAAAGAAAACAATTGTAGGGCCCTATTGTTTAAAATGTTGAAATTGAGAATTTTGGGACCTCTTTTTTCACTGAAATAAATGTTTTCGTTTCCGGCACCAGGCACCCCCCTCCCCCCTAAAGCTGTAAACCTAGGGGAAACACTGCATATTTACTTTTTATTTATCACATTTAATACTATTTTTCAGATTCACATTCAGAACAATTTTTAATTTCATTTGAAGAATTTAATGATGATGGAAGTTGTGTTGAAATTGTGAGAAATGTGTTGTGAGTAACAGAGCTTTTGTTCTAGCCACCATCTCCACTGTGATCTGTGACATCGCGGATAAGGCTCGTCTGATTCTGGACTGTGTGTCTGGCCGGAAACACAGTGTCACAACCATAGTGATCATGGAGAACTTTGACAGTGAACTGACTGTACAAGCACAACAGAAAGGCATTGAGGTCCTGAGCCTCAAGGAGCTGGAGGTTTGATTACACACACACACACACAAACAAATACACACTTAGACAGCCTTGGCAAGCAGTGATCACATTAATCTATTTTTGCTCCACTAAATGAAGTCTTTCTTTTGGCAGGCTATTGGCAAAGCCAACTACAAGACACCCATTGTGAGTAAACCTGAGAGCTGTATTCATTTACAGACTTGTAATTTTATATGTGAATAATTAATTGTTTCATTTGATAGTTTTATTATTTGTTTTCTGCTTCGTGGTCATTTAATGAATCCTTGTTTGGATTTTATTTCTAGCCACCTAAACCAGAGGACCTGGCACTGATTTGCTTCACAAGTGGAACTACAGGTAAAAGTGTTTATATGTGTGTTTACTAATTATTTAATTGTGATTAATCTCAGAATTATTATTTTTGTAACACATTAATGGATTCCAGTGTTTTTAATGAAAGAGAACAAATTACACTACCAGTCAAACGTTTTTGAACAGTAAGATTTTTAATGTTTTTTTTTTAAAGAATTCTCTTCTGCTCACCAAGCCTGCATTTATTTGATCCAAAATAAACCAGTCCTATATTTTTACTTTTTAAAATAACTGCTTTCTGTTTAAATATATTCAAATGTAAATTATTCATGCATCATTATTAAAATGGATCATTACTCTAGTCTTCAGTGTCACAAGATCCTTCAAAAATCATTCTAATATGCAGATTTGCTGCTCAAGAAACATTTTTATTATTAGTATTATCAATATTTAAAACACTTTTTATCTGAAATAAAAAGCTTTTATAACATTACACACTATACCACTCAAAAGCTTGGAGTCAGTATAATATGTATTTTTTTTGGGGAAAGAAATGATAGAAAACAATACTTTTATTTAGCAAAGATGCTTTAAATTAATCAAAAGTGATGATAACAGATATTTTTAATGTTACAAAAGATTTCTATTTCAGATAAATGCTGTTGTTCTGCACTTTCTATTCATCAAAGAAAGTTGAAAAAATCTACTCGGCTGTTTTCAACATAATAATAAATGTTTTTTGAGCAGAATATTAGAATGATTTCTGAAGGATCATGTGACTGGAGTAATAATGCTAAAAATTCAGCTTTGAAATTTCAGGTATAAATTACATTTTAAAGTATATTCAAATAGAAAAAAACAGTTATTTTAAATAGCAAAAGTATTACAAAATGTTACTGTTTTTGCTGTACTTTGGAACAAATAAATGTAGGCTTGTTGAAAAAATAGAGACTTCTTTAAAAAAACATTAAAACTCTTACTGTTTAAAAACTTTTGACTGGTAGTGTATGTGCAAATATGGTTGCATTTTCAGTAAATGACTATTATTTTACAATATTTATCTTTAGACGAGTCAAATAGAACAACTTTTATGATGTTTTTTTTCATTTTGGAATTTGACAACCCTAGTCCTAATTAATATTCATTCGTCTGAAAAGATCTGTTAAGCTATTCCTGAAAAATTCACAGGAAAAGGAAGAAATTCATACTGGTTTGTAATTACAAATTCTAACCAATTTAACATGTAAATGTTAATTTTGTATGTCTAATTTCTTTCCTTTTTAATTCTTTTACACACAGTACATAAAGAACACATCATTCATGCCATATTTATAGTGCTCCAACTCAGAGAATGAATGTATAATTTTTTTTTTCCCAACAGGAAATCCAAAGGGAGCAATGCTCACACATGGAAATGTTGTTTCCAATTGTTCTGCTTTCATTAAAGTTACAGAGGTAATCCAAGAGATTTTTCACTTTTGTATTCTTTAAAATCTGTTGTTTAAAAATGTGCTTTCTCATTTGTAAGTCACTTTGGATGAAGGTATCTGCCAAATGAATAAATGTAAATTATAGTGGAGTCTTTCTTGGAAAACGAGCACCAGTGAGATTTAAATGACAGATCAGGTCTGTGAAGTTTTTAGGAGCATCTTTCATTCATTTTGTTTGTCAGTTAATTAAGCGAAATGCATTCTTCATGTCAAGTTCTTTCTGTATTCGTCATTCATCTCTTCTTGTGCCTCATTTCCTCATTTGATTGTCTGTTTCCTCTTCCTTCCTCCCTCATGTCCTGTGTGTTGATTTGTATGTATATGTATATGTGTATGTGTATGTGTGTGTGGTTAGGGGTTGCTGAAACCTAATCCTCAAGATGTTCTCATCTCCTTCTTACCGCTAGCGCATATGTTTGAAAGGGTAGTAGAGGTACGCTGTATTTCACACCGCATGTGTGTGTGTGTTACAGGTTCACTGCATGCTTAACCAGACGGATATTCACATTTCTTACCTACCACTAGCACACATGTTTGAGAGAGTGGTCGAGGTATGTATTATGCATGCACACAGTCATTAAACAATTGTTTAATATGTTTTCTACACCGTTTGTAACAAAGTTAATTTGTGGTGCACTTAATACTGACTTTTAATTTCATTTTTGAGGGATGTTTTGGGTAAAGGTACAGTTCACCCAAAAATGAACATTTTCTGAAAATGTACTCCCCCAGTATATGATATTATGATTTCTTGACTGCATCTGTGGGTACATAATATATAGAAATTAACTGCATTATATTCTTGTTGCCTAATTGTGTTGTTGCATGTGTAGGGTGTGCTTCTGGTCCACGGGGCCAGGATTGGATATTTTCAGGGTGATATTCGCCTGCTGATGGATGATTTGAAGACTCTTAAGCCTACTATATTCCCTGTAGTGCCCAGACTACTCAACCGTATGTTTGATAAGGTACTTCTGTTTAGTTATACACACACAAACACTTTGCATTTAATTCTGTGCTTACTTAGTGATTGTGCTCATTGTAATCTCTTGTGTGTTTGCATTAAGATCTTTGGACAGGCAAACACCCCTCTGAAAAGATGGCTGCTGGATTTTGCCACCAGCAGGAAAGAGGCGGAGCTTAAAAGTGGAGTTGTGAGGAAGGACAGCATGTGGGATAAACTGATCTTCAGCAAAGTACAGGTAAGCAGACAAAACGGAGTGTGTTAGAGCCCAAGGACAGAACAGTCAGATGAAAACATAGAGCATCTCTAAAGACTCTGTTGCTTAGCAACACACAAATTCAGAAATACTCAGCATCCAACTATCTAACATTTATAAAGTAAAGAAAAAAGAGAAATCACGTCTCATCTAAAGTTCGCCCACATGAAGGACGATGACTGTAACTGTTTTAAAGTTTTTATAGTCATTCTGATTCTATTAGAATATGGAAGTCCACACCACAGCTATAAAAATACTGATGCCAAGGAATTACATTGTTGGAATATTCTATAATATTCAAAAAAATTATAGATCGACCGATAAAACGAACAAATGATAGAACAATAGATAGAACGAACAAATGACAGTACGATAAATTGAGCGATAGAACAAACAAACGATAGAACCATAGATTGTTAGATCGAACGATAGAAGAACAAATGATAGAACAATAGAACGACAGTGCGATAAATTGAACGACAGAACAAACGATAGAACCACAGATTGTTAGATGGAATGATAGAACGAACAAATTATAGACTGAAATTATATGATAGAACGTTTGATTGAACGATAGAACGAACAAACGACAGTACGATAAATTGAACGATAGAACGTACAAATGATAGAACCATAGACTGATAGATCATATGATAGCTCGAACAAATGATAAAATGATAGATTGAAAAGATAGACAATAACGACATGATACGCAAACGACCCAATAAACTGAACGACAGATAGACAGAAAGATAGAATGATTGATAGAATTTTCAGAAATATTTTTTCTTCAGTCAAAAAGAAAGTTTTTTTGAGGAAAACATTGCAGGATTTTTCTTCATATAGTGGGCTTAAATGGGAGCAAAGGAGTCCAAATTGCAGTTTCAATGCACCTTCAAAAGGCTCTACATTGATCCCAGCCGAGGAATAAGGGTTTTACGTAGCGAAACGATCTGTTTTCTTAAAAAAACCCCAAAAAAACAAATGCTCTCCTTGCAAGCATCGACCTCACGCATTATGTAGTTACCGATCCAGTGTTTACAAAACAAACGTGCAAAGAATGTCAAACGCCCATAACAAAAAAGGGTAAAACGATGATATCGGATGACTTTTAAAATTGGAGGAGAAAAGGTTTTGACCCTACTAACCACAAATGACCTTTCCACGGGATTACATAATGCGTGCAGTCGTAGATGTGCATCACAGAGCTAGTGCAAGATGAGCATTTGTGGTTAAAAAGTAGAATTTTTTATTCGTTTAGGAAATGACCGATCGTTTCACTAGATAAACCCTTAATGATCGACTGGGATTGTGTAGAGCACTTTGAAGCGGCATTGACACGGCAATTTGAACCTTCGAACTGTCGGCTCCTATTGAAAAATCCTGGAATGTTTTCCTCAAAAACCTTAATTTCTTTTCAACTGAAGGAATAAACTGATACATTGTTTTTCAGGATTCTTTAATCAGTAGAAAACAACAGCATTTATTTGAAAAACTTTTTTTTTTTTTTTATTTCACCACAATACCACAGTACTGAGCCATGTTATGACTAGATTATATAAATATTATGGAGTTTACAGAGTTCTTCTGCTTATTTGCTCAGAATTCTGTCATCTTTTTGTCACTGGTTTAACTCTGTAACCTTTTTGTAGATAAACTATGCCTGAACATAAGACTGTATAGCCCTCCAGATATAAGTGTGACAATCAGTGTTGGGGGATGTTATGCATTACAAACAGTAATGCAAAAATAATGCGTTACATTATTGCGTTACTCCCTGAAAAGGAACTAATTGTGTTATTGAGTTACTTTTTATGGAAAGTAATGCGTTATGTTACTTTTGCATTACTTTTTCTCATCTGGGCTGGGCTTTTTTGTTTGTTTTTTTATATAAAAAGTTCTATTTTTGGCAAATGTAAAAGCCCTTTCAAACCAAAAAGTGAAATGAATAAGCATCAGGCTGAAGGAAATGTAAATTCACATTTGTACTGTAGAGGGCACAGCTGTACAAACCCTTTAAATGTCAGCATCAAAGACACCGGTTAATAAAATGAGATTAAATACATAAAGGATATTTGTGTTATTTAATATTTAATTATTGCAGGTTTGCATCATATTCTGAGTTTGCATTTCACTGTTTTTATTCATTTTGAAGAAAACTGAATCTGTTTTTGTACAAGTGAGATGAGTAAATGCATATTCATATTAAGTCTAGAACTACAGTAAGCATCATGTTTACACAGCACACACAACGCCTCTGCACTTACTCACAATTTCTCTCAAAATTGGGACAGGAGAGCTGTCAGTCAACCAATGAGAAAACAAAGTAACTTCAAAAAAAAAGTAACTCAGATATTTTCTTGAAAATTAAAAAGTACTGTTACTTTACTGTATTGCAAGTACTGCATTACCCCCAACACTGGTGACAAGTATTTTCTATGTAAACAACCAATCTGACTCTTGTGACTCTCCCTACAGTCCAGTTTGGGTGGACGCGTGAGGCTAATGATCACAGGAGCCGCTCCTGTCTCTCCCACTGTGCTCACATTTCTGCGAGCAGCGCTGGGCTGCCAGGTACACACACACACCTCTGTTCTTTTGCTATCAGTATTCCAACAACTGATTCTAAGGTTACTGTCTTTTGTTTTTGTGGTCATTATTTTGTAGTTTTATGAGGGTTATGGGCAGACAGAGTGTACTGCAGGCTGCACTATGTCACTTCCTGGAGACTGGACAGCAGGTAAAACGATATCAGTGTACACACATTAACACATAAAAACAAACAGACACTCCTTGGATGATGTATAAACGGCCTGTGTAGTAACACAAACTCACCTGGTCTCTGTAACTAGGTCATGTGGGAGCACCACTGCCCTGCAACTTCGTTAAGCTTGTGGATGTGGCTGAGATGAATTATTTTGCAGCAAATGGAGAGGGAGAGGTGTGTCATGAATTAAAATATATTGAATTTTAAAAGAATGTTCTAGGTTGAATACAAGTTAAGCTCTATTGACAGTATTTGTGGCGTAATGGTGTGACTCTCAATTGACTGGTGTTTGTGTGTTTTCCACAGGTGTGTGTGAAAGGACCAAATGTTTTTCAAGGTTACCTGAAGGACCCAGAGCGAACTTCAGAGGCTATAGATAAAGACGGCTGGCTGCACACTGGAGATGTCGGCAAATGGCTTCCAGTATGTTCCACATCTTCTCTCAGCACTTCTGCTCCTTATTTACACTGATTTGTATCTTTTTTTACTCTCCTAGTTCAGTTCTAATTTAATCAGCGTCCTTATTTCTGTAAACCTTCTGCTTGATTCAGTGAATCAGATTAATTTTAAATGGAACTGACATCAACCCAGTTATTGACCCACTAACAATATTTAATATTCATTTTACCCTTTACAAAATTACAGTTTTTGAAAGAAGTCTCTTATGCACACCAAAATTGTAATAATTTGGTCAGACAGTGAAAACAGCAATATTGGGAAAACTTTTTACTAATTTTACTAATGCATTACTAAAGTTGTTTGTTAACATTTCTTAATGCACTTTGAACTAACTATGAACAACTGTAATTCATTAACTAACATTAACAAAGATTAATAAATAGTGTAATAAATGTATTGCTTATTATTCATTCATGGTAAGTAATACATTAACCAATGTTAACAAATGACACCTTATTGTAAAGTGTTACCGACGAGATAATTGCAGCATGCACTTACAGGTAATAGACGCTAATATAGTTACCATTATAGTTATCTTCATGGTTATCATTCTTTGTGTGAAAGGGCCTTAACTAATGAGCAAACTTCTTATCTCTTATGCTCACCATGCAAAATAATTTGTTTAAAAAATAATTTGTTTAACAAAAAAAAAGCATGTAAATTAAATTAACAAATAAGTTATGTCAAACATAACTGCATTAAACACTGACAGGTCTTTCAATTCACAAAAAAACACAAAAAACCCCACAAAATAACACTTCAGCATTTACTTCTTATCCAGTCCTATGCAAAGCAAAACTAGCAATCTGCTGCCCAGTTTCCAAAGTTATTAAGAAAATTGTATTAAATTACCACAATTTAATAATATTAATTAAAACAAAATCAACTAATGCACAAGTTTAAATTACACACAATATTACGTTAATGTGATCAACATTACCTCATCAAAATAATAACTTAAAATGTAAATAAATAAATTTTCATTTTTAACTTACAACCATGCATTTACCTAAGTTGTGGTCACAGGTCCCCCGAATTACTTTTTAGAGCTGTATTTATTTGGTCAAAAATAGAGTAAAAAGTAATATTGTGAAATATTATTGTAGTTTTGAATATTGTTTTCTATTTTAATTATGTATTCCTGTGTTGGCAAAGCTGAATTATCAGCAGAAATTACTCCCGTTTTCAACGTCACATTTCTTCTTATTAGTGTTGAAAACAGTCATGCTGCTTAATACATTTTTTCAGGATTCTTTAAAGACATAGAAAGTTTAAAAGATCAGAGAAGAGGAAAAAAGTTATTGTGAACCAGATATTTACACACTGGAACTCACACTGAATTTTAATTAGTGAAGTTGAATATTTATTGTTTTAGAATGGGACTCTGAAGATTATAGACAGGAAGAAACACATCTTTAAGCTGGCTCAGGGTGAATACATCGCTCCAGAGAAGATTGAGAACATCTACATCCGCAGTGACCCTGTTGCTCAGGTCTTTGTACATGGTGATAGTCTGCAGGTGAGAGACGGGACTGGATGAGTGTTGCTTCCGCAAAACAGTGAATCGGAGTGTGTGGATGTGCTTTGGTATATGTGTGAGTACATGCTAGAAATGAGAGTAAACCCATCCTGTGTCTTTCTGTAGGCTTGTTTAGTGGGCATTGTGGTTCCTGATCCAGACTTTCTGCCAGGATGGGCAAAGAAAAGAGGCATTGAAGGCTCCTATACTGAAATGTGCAAAAACAAGGTAAAACAGTTATACAAAAAAATAAGAAATTTAAAAGCTTTGGATTCATAGTTGATGACAATGTTTCAGGCCTGTACCATCCCTGATTGATATTGTGTTCAACTAGGAACTGAAAAATGCAATCCTAGAGGATATCATTCGGCTAGGGAAAGAAGCTGGACTGAAGTCATTTGAACAGGTTAATATAACAAACACAATTCTTCAACTTCTTGATAACACACCTTTTTACACAATTTATATGTTAATTCTTATTTTGTTTTATTTGTTATGAATACTGATCCACATGTCAAAATACAGAAGGGTCTATTAACCCAAAAATAACAAAGAATATTTCTTAAAAACTAAATGTATTTCTAAATATGGTTGATTTGTCTAATAACCTTTTAAAATGATAATTATAATTTTAAAAATAATGACAATATTTATTAATATATATATATATATATAATATTATTATTATTAATATTTTTTTTAAATAATATTTTACTAATAACATTAGTTTAGCATAATATAATAAAAACTGTTGACCAGGTTCTACATTAACTCAATTTTATTAATTACAGAGAGATTAACATTATTTTAATAATGCATAATGTCTCTGTTGGACAATGAAATAGTTAATTTAGTTAATTTAGATTTATCAACACTAATAATGTAATAAAGTTGCAATCTAATTAGGTTTGTTAAATCTATTAAATATTGTTTTTAAAATTGTATTTTAAAATGATGATGATGATGATGATGATGATTATTATTACTACTACTAATAATTGATATAATTGCTATAATTATTATATCTAAATTAGAATAGATATCTAAAAAAGAAT
>JAHKKF010500105.1:0-18716 GCA_019740295.1 Labeo calbasu
TTAGATCTGTGGCTTGTGGCCTGGTGAGGATTGCTTGCTTGTTTTTCCAGCATATATTCATTTAGCAGCTCTCACAGCATGCATGGCTCTATAAGATCAGCATAGAGATTTGCTACAAATTGCAAATCAATAGAGAAAGTAGTTAACCCTGCCACTGTGACATTAAATGGCTCTGCTATTATGCTATGTAAAAAATGCCTTGGATTAAACAGGCACAGAGCATGCAGCAGCACATGAAAAATTAAAATAATAGTAGAATAGAGAAAAAAAATAAATAAATAAATAATATAAATCCAGAAAAACTGGCACATTGTATGCTGTGGCACAGAAAACTTTAATCGTTAAAATAGACTCAACTGATAAATATAACAACAGAATAGCAAAATGAATAATAAATAAAACACATTGTAATAAAGTAAATAATTAAATTATTACAATTTATTATTTAAACAATAAACACTAAAAACAATGATAGAAAATAACATGGAGTGGTATGGCTCAATCTGCAGGAATGGAAATTATATCTACTTCTAAAGTGAACTTTCAGCACAAACTGATTCACTGATTCACTGTAAGAGACCAGCTGAGCGAGACTTTGCAGACCACACAGGTGTTACAAAGCTGAGAGTAAAGTGTAAAACGTTTAGCTAGTACTTTTCATTAATATTGCAGAGTGTGACATCTTTGGGGCCCTTGCTTTAAAAGCACCAGCGTTTGTTGTTATGTAACATGGTTGCTAAACAACTGAGCAACATCTTTCAGTTTAATTCTTTTCAGACAATTGAATCTGAGGTCCACTGAGATGAATACATAAAGCAGAAGCTCGCTAATGGGATCCGATTAACACAGCACTGAAGAGCACATCATCTGTCTTGTAGCATCTCCCGCTCGTTCCCGGCGAGACCGTCAGGTGGGGGGGCCCATGTGTCATTAACGTGGTAACAGCAGCAGAGAAAAATGAGTTTACAGTGTCTCAGGGGAGGGCCTCTACGGCTACACTCACACGAAGGCAAAATACAGCTGTCAGTCTTGTTTTAAAGGGATACATACAGTTCTTTTCACACATAAAGGGATAGTCCCAAAATTACACAACCTCATGTTGTTCCAAACCTTCCTTTCCTCAGCGTAACACAAAGAACCTTAATTGGAACTTTCAGTTTTGAAACAATTCTGTAACCAAAGTGACTCCCTAGAGATTTTTAGAACCCATTCAAAGCCAGTGTCATTTAAAATTGGTCAGAGCACTAAAAACCTCTAACAGCAGCATAATCAGTCTCCATTCCTCATTATAGCTATTTTGCCATCCTGTCCAGCAGGTTTCTAGGCCTCCAACAGCTTTTAAATGCATCAATGAGCATATTAAACATAAAGCCACTTAATTATAATGCGCAAAACCATGCCATGTGCGTCATTGCTGCGATTCTAACATGTATGACTCAAAATTATATAGGGCTGCCTTTAGCAAACAAGACTGCTGCCAGATTCCCAGGCCTAATTGCTTCATTCTTCTGACATTATGAAGCAGCTGTCTTCTGGCAACAGAGCAATACATGCTAACAACACAACTGAAGGCATTTCTCCCCTCTGCCGCAACACTTGTTATTTCTCGTTGGCCTTTATGAGAGATTTGTACAAAAGGTGAGGAGCAACCATAAACACAGGCAGGCTTTCTGACACACCAGCACTGGAAAAAGGAGGAATGAAAATATAGTACAAGAATTACTTCAATGCGCACAGGGTTTAATGTGATGATCATAAAGCATTTAGAAAACTAGCAGTGTTTCCTTTCAAGTGAATAATGGCGGCCTAAACAATAATGCAACTATGGAAAAACAAGCATTAGCCATATTAGTCAAGTGATAGCAGGGCTCAACAATAAAGATGGCCTGCTGGCCTAGGGCAGTGAAAGGGCCTGTTTACACCTGGTCACTTAAAGTGTTTTTAGTGATAGGACATCTATCTGATTTGTTAAAACGGTTCCATTTACCTTTGGCCACATAAATTTGTTTCCACAAAACGGATATAAATTCGATCTTCAATTCCTGCACTATATGCAAATGTAACAAAGTCACATCAATGAAAGTAACACATGCAATGCATTTTATTTATCATCAGTTAATTTCAAGATCAAAGACCACAACAAAAGAGGGAGCGGCATCAGCACTGAAAAGATAAGTTGGTATCACTATGAACAAGGTTGTGCGTTGAGCATCTGCAACTTACTTTCAGTTTCATTTGCGCCAATTTGCTGAAAAAAAAATACTCAGTTTCTCATCTGCCGTGATGCATGTTGCATTGGTGCTGTGATATCTGACTATAACATTTCATATAGCCAAAAATAACATTTTTATTTTTTTTTACATTTTGGGAGGAGAAAAACTTACATATGTGGTTTCAACAACCAGATGCATTTACACTTGTCCATTTTTGTTTGATATTTGTCCTAATTTTTTCACGATCGGATAGCTATTGGAGAGTTTCAGGCCAGCTGACAGCTGATATTCCATTAAGACAATGTTCTCTAGCTGACTAACACAGACAAGATGATATGATTTGAAAAAAATGTGCTATGATATGTTTTGACTTGATGTGATAGTCTTCGAAGTTTCAAATGTAGTGAAAACCACAAACAATGCAGTAAATATATGGCAACAATTTTATGTCATAGATTTCCAGCTAGAACAAATCTGGTATATTAGAGCTGCGTAATTTCCTTTTTGCATATTTATAAAAAATGGTAAACAATAAATGAAAAAAATAAATGTAAAAAAAAGGATTGTTTAAAAGTATAAATATTATTTCTAATAAATATTAAAATTATCTGCTAACAATACAAATAACAATTGATCATTCTTTTACAATCAGTAATAATCTGAGCTAGAAATATTCATTATTGTTTGACATAACCAACAAATCACAAATCTAAGGCCCTATGAATCCAGTGTTATTTTTCCCAAATTCCATATAATTTTTTCCCAAATTCCATTATTTCAGTTAAAATTTTTCTGGATTCTGTTTTTTTGCAAATTTCGTGACAACTGGAATTCATACAGTAAATTCCCTTTTTATGACTGGATTCTGTGATTCTGTCCGTGTTTTCCAAATTTTTTACATTTTAACTTTGTTTTAATGGTTAAATTAAATTCTAATTAACCAAAAACCATGTCTAATTAACTGAAATCATAAAATTTAACAGCAATTTATTTAAAGTTTAACAATAATTACATTTCAAACATCCTATGAAATGTTTTATTTTTTTCTTAAATTCAGTTTTTACCAAATTCAGTGATTTCCATTAATTTTCCAGATTGCATTTTAATGCTTTCATTAAACATATAAAACATCTCTATTTAATAGATTTTATAATAATTTTATTTACTATTATTTTATTTCTTTTTTTTCCCCAGAAATACTGCATTGTATATTTACATTTTTCCGCTAAATAAGTTATGGTAAATTCAGAAATATTCCTTACAAAAAATATTTAAATAAAAAAATTTAGTAGTTTATTTCAGACACAGTGTCAAGTTAAATCGAACTTTTATTCTGACGGGTTGAAGTTTCTGTTTGTAAATGATATGACGATAATTTTTCTCAAAAGAAACAGTAAAATTTTCATGAAGTGATTCTTAGAGCATTCTTTGCCGCTTAATATTCATAGACACTAGCCCATTTCACATTTTGATTAAAGTACACTGACCTACTCTTGTTTTATCCATCTAAAATTTTGCACATTTCATGACAACCAGAATACAGTAAATTCCATTTTTATTGACTGGATTCTGTCTGTGTTTTCCAAATTTTGGAAACCATAGGACCCTACAAACCACATCAAAAAGATACAAATGGCCTTAAAAAAGGCTTTTACTCTATTAACTTCAAAACTCTAGGTGGCGTTAACTCTGCAAACTCATTAAAATGAAATGCAAGAAGCAAAATAACAATGGCTTTTTGCTACTTATGACAGGCAAGCTTAATTCCACTGTTATACAGACAAAACATTTTGTTTTCAATAAAATTGTGCAAAAAAACAGTAATATGGTAGGTAAGAAATATTTATGAGCTGCGGATTGCAGATTTTCATGTGGAAGGTGTGGCAAAAAGTTAATTTTGGACTGCAACCGCGGAAGACTGGAGTGCATAATCCAGGCGTTGTTTTGATTTGAAACATAAGGGCATTGGGCTTTGACTGAGGGGAGTAATTCCAGCATTCATATGTTGAACAGAAATAGCACATCAGCAGTGGTTTAAATCTTCTTGGCAGGAGTGATGATGGCCAAAACAAGCCGAGCAGCTGCATGAACTCTATAGCACTCTATAGCAGTGTGCTTGTCTTTGAAGAGCATCTCAGGCCTCTTGTGCTTCAAAGGTTGAGCTCAATTTCATTCATACTCAAAGCAAATGCATAGCAAGATAATACAGGGCACACTAGTTACTTAAAGGGTTACTCCACCCCAAAATAGAAATTTTGTCATTGATCGCTTACCCCCATGTCGTTCCAAACCCGTAAAGGCTTCGTTCGTCTTTGGAACACGATTTAAGATATTTTGGATTAAAAAAACGGAAGGTTTTTGACTGATCCAGAAAAGTATGAAAGACATCGTCAAAATAGTCCATCTGCCATCAGTGGTTCAATCTGAATTTTATGAAGCCACGAGAATACTTTTTTACCTGGCAGTCAATGGGACACTCGCGAGCCTCCCGGTTTTCATCCAAAATATCTTAAATTGTGTTCCAAAGACGAACAAAGCTTTTTTTTACGGAAGTGATTAATGACAAAATTTTCATTTTGGGGTGGAGTAACCCTTTAATCCTTTTTCAAAAAATAGAAATCACAGAAATCTTTCTAATACTGCTATGGCACTTCTCATACCTGTAGCTAATAATTATAAAGCTTAAAGAGCTTGTCAAATATCTTGAACCGAAAGAATAGGGAAAAAAAATGAAATCACTGAGCCAACATTTAATATAGGCCACCAGTGACTGTAGATGAATAAGGCAAATATAGCCACTGTGATAAAGAAAGGCGCCTGTCTCACACAGCCACTGTAATCTGAAATCAATTAGTCATTTACTCACATAATATCCTGTCCTCTGACACGGTCCAATTAATAGGAAACTAGTCTGGGTGTGTGCTGGGTGATCATTATATTGGCCTGGAGATATCTAGCCACCCTGTAGTCCATAAACCTTAATGAGGGCAAAGGAAGGCAAAAGCCCTTTAAAGAGCACCAGAGAAACTCACTGGAATGGCCATCCTTCATTTTACCCCCAAGAGGATATAGCGACTAAGCATAGTCTTTTTTTTTTTTACTCCATCACTCTATCATGGCAACAGTGTGAGTCCTCATGTCGTATCTAAAAGAGAGTACGGCAGGCTATTGCATAACATTCCCATTTATTTTACTCTGCAGGCGTCAGCGAGCAGATGAGTATTTACTCTTTGTAAAGAAACCGGCTCATTGAACACCGATCATGGAGGCATCATGTTTCAACAAGTGAAAGTATAAGCCCTGTCCCATGAGGGTCGTGAGACCAGTGTGTTTTCAGAAGATGCTATGGTGTCCATAATGTTCAAAGGACTTCGACATCCAGCAGTTAATCTTTTATATCACCCTGAAACAACATTTATAACTCGTTTTACTTCCATAATGTAAAAGGATTCAGAGGGGACGTTCATGTTCGAGAAGTATGTCTTGCAACAGATATCTTCTAACAAATAAATAAGATGATTCTAGGCAATATCCCACAGAACTAAGACCTACAAATAAAAGGCAAAGTGTGTCTCATGGATATAGAAAGTACTAAACACACATAAATACATATTAAAGCATTGTTAATGTGCTATTTAATGAGCTCTGTGCTTTAGAAGACCAGATGCACCAAAACGAGAAAAAAAGCAATAATTTATTGGCTCAATTGAATGATTAAATCTAATGAAGCAGAAAAGCAGTCATACTCAGATTTGCTTGAATGAGCAGTAAATGTATGTGTCTGTCACATCTGTGCCACACATGAACATGCTTACCCACAAACATCATGTCAGGCCAGTTACATAACTCACTTGTGAGTCACAGGCAAAAGATGTGCCGGCCAAGGGGCCATAAAGGACTTATTGGTATGCACTGGATTTAAGTATTTAGCTTTTTTCTTTTCTTTTCTTTTCTTTTCTTTTCTTTTCTTTTCTTTTTATTGTTTTTATTTAGGCCAATTTGTTTATGAAAAGGAAATGCAAATATGCATCCAGTGTTTCCCACAAGATTTTGTGAGACTATCCACCTTTTTCTTTAAGACAGAAGTAAGCCTACGGGCAAGACTTCTGGTTCATCTGCCGCTATAGGAAAATAACGAGAACAGTAACGTGCACTAAAGGGTAAAACTGTTTGCACTACAAGCCAGTGAGTTCATAATTAAGATAATGAATTAAAATAATATGACAAGACACACCAATTTGCGTTATCAAACAGCAAAACGAGCCATTTTGTACAGCTAAAAAAAATAGCTGGATGTGGATGAGACTGGAAACTAGCCGCACCAGCTCTTACGGGAAACATAAGGTGGACAGGGGGTCCTATAGGGAGTCTATAAATGTATTTACAATATATATATATTTCTTAATTAGTATGTATTTTTATACAAGTCTATATCAACAATAGGGCTGGGCGATTTTTCAGATTTCATCGATTAATTCGAATTTAATGCTTTGCCGCAACTATTTTTTAGAAATCGAGGAACCGCGATTTTGAATAGAAATATTACCAAATGTTAGAATTAGACACTCTGACAATATGCCAATGATAACAGTAAATAGAAAAGAGCGATGCAAATGCATGTCGGCACCTGTGATTAACTGCTCATGTATGCCGCACTCATATGGCTAGGTGCCATTAACAGAGAACTACTACTTTATGTCTGATATTTCATGTTTGCATCATGGTGACAGGTTGAAAGCTGCTGTTCATTGTTTTTACATAACATTTATAGTTAATAATAGTCTACTGGTGTTATACCTTCAGTCATTTTGAATTACCTTGACTTTTTTTTTTTTTTTTTAAAGCAGTTTTCTCATATTATTTCTGAACATATAATATGTGTAAGATAAGTTTGTACAAGATGTAGTTGTAGTTCATCCATCTTTTTTGCAAAGATATTTAACAAGTGATTTGTTTAACACTGACATCATGTTGACTTCATGTGTGGTGCACTTGGAATAGAATTTTCTTTAAGTAGAGAAGGGATGCCCAAACTCGGTCCTGGAGGACCAGTGTCCTGCAGAGTTTAGATTCAATATGTCTCAAAACACCTGCTGAAAAGTTTCTAGTATGCCTAGTAAGACCTTGATTAGCTGGTTCAGGTGTGTCTAACTGGGGTTAAACTCTGAGAACACCAGCCATCCAGGACCGAGTTTGGGCACCCCTGAACTAGAGGGTTAATAAAAGTTACTTGTCAATACTAAATTACTAAATGAATACCCTAATCAACACTAAATTACTAGGGAATTGCTGTAATCATCTATCCACAAAAATATTGAAGACTATGCAAATGTGAACAAGTGCAACTTGCACGCACTGCGCTCTCATACACATGTTAAACTGGCAACGCATGCAGATGTGAAGCCAATCTGAGATGCTGAAAACACAGAATCATGAGCTGCTCAAGTGAACATAGCACCAAACTTCACTAAAAGAATTACTTATTCAGTTAAATCACTGCTTTTTGCTATTCAAAACACTGCATCTATCCCTTCCGGCGTGGTTATTCCTTGGCCTTGCAATGGGTGCAATGGATCCAGCACACCCACAGCAAATTAAATAGGTAAGGCTTTGGTATATGTGTATATATGTGTGTGTGTGTGTGCGTATTCTTCTTCCAGAATGATAAAATGAGTGTAACACACATTAAACGTGATGAACGCGGATGCACGGGAGAGACCAAACCAAAACAATGGTCACGAATTAGAAGCACAACACAAGGATTTGTAAAGAAGAATGTCGGAGGATTTCTATATAAGCCAAGAGGAGACTGGTTTTCCTTTACTAATGTAAGGAATCTTCGCTTCCTTTGCTCCTGTAAACAAACACTGGCGCATGCACAATGACAACGTACTACGTCATCCGCCCGGAGCTGCCTTCGGTGTACAACAGTGAGTGCAAGCTAGATTAAAGAGATCACTACATTTTGAATATAGATATTTTTTCTTACAAAAACGCATCAATTCACTACGGAGGCCTTTACTCACGAGGCCATGTGAGGCACTTTTTATTTTGGATGGATGCACTTTATTGGACTTTTGACCTACTTTTGACCTGTTGAAGAGAAACACCCATCTATTGCCATGATAAAGCTTGAAAAAGCCAGGACATTTTGTAATATAACTCCAACTGGATTCGCCTGAAAGGAAGTCAGTCATATATGCCTAGGATGCCGTGAGAGTGAGCAAATAATGTGATAACTTTCATTTTTGGGTAAACTAAACCTTTAATGTAAAATATACCTCATTGTCATGTTCTAGCCTTGTTATATTTATCTTTCAATAAAAAGCAACAATTTTACACCCTTAAATGTTGTGGCAGTTTTCCCTGTGGTATCAAAATGATACCGAATATCAAAATTTTTATCATATTGAAGTTATAAATTCCATTCCCCCAGGGAAAGTGCCACCACAAATAAACTGCAAGTCTGTGGGAAACACTGTCCTCCTTATAGTGTCTCTGACCTAACACAGGCAAGCTCCGCAGACAACAGTAAACGTGACATGTAGGGCTAAATAAGAACAGAAGCTTCAGGGCTTAGTTAATTAATTCCGGATCTGTTAATTAATGAGTAAAGAAAGTGCTGACAGGACAAGGATGTCTGATCCAACTAGGCTGAGCTCATTTCCGACAAGCGGTCCTGGTGGCTGCAAGTCGGCTGCTATGATACAAGATCTTACACACCGCTTACAAACTGCTTCTTTGATAGATGATGAAACATGTGACTGATTCAGCACACATTCCGTTTGCGCTAGAACCTTCCTCTCATGTCTAAATGTTTATGCTGCTAACAGCCATTTTCTTCACACTCTTCTCCTCTCTTAACCTTTCTTACCTTATTTGTGACCCTGAACCACAAAACCAGTCTCAAGTAGCAAGGGTATATTTATAGCAATAGACAAAAATACATTGTATGGGTCAAAATTATTGTTTTTCTTTTATGCAAAAAATTATTAGTATATTAAGTAAAGATCATCTTCCATGAAGACATTTTGTAAATTTCCTACCATAAATATATCAAAATGTAATGTTTGATTAGTAACATGCATTGCTAAGAACTTCATTTGGACAACTTTAAAGACGATTTTTTTTATCCAAATAGTTGCATCTCAGCTAAATATTATCCCATCCTAACAAACCATACAATCAATGGAAAGCTTATTTATTCAGCTTTTAGATTATGTATAAATCTCAATTTAAAAAAATTGACACATACGACTGGTTTTGTGGTCCTGGGTCACATTTATGAAAGCAATTCTATTTTTGTATTTCCGTCTTCATTAGTTGCCTCTCGTTAGTCAGCGTTCCTCTCGCTGGCACCTCTTCTGGGGGGGCACCGCAATAACACCACCATTACAATGGGCACCACACTGCTCCTTTTGAGAGGGAGATTAAGAGTCTTAAAGAGGGCAGGAACGAGGCTGGAGGAAAAACGATCCCGAAATTAAACCTCACAACCCGCTGAATGCATTATTCAGGGTTTTTTTTTCTCTCTCACTCTCTTTTGCTGACAGGAATGGATGCCGTAATTGTCACAGATGCTAATGAGAGTGTGCGGCAAGAGGGATGGGGAAACATCAGGAAGAGGAGGGGGTGCAGGGTCTGCCTAAGGAGAAAGAGATCACATTACATTCATATTACACCACAGTCACTTTGATTTCAAAGAGCCACATGCAATAGCGTGTCAGCCAGAGCCTTAAGGTGAGCGTGCACAGCGGAGACAAGCAGACGAAAGTGACTCACACATCAAGACCTGTGTGACACATCCAATACGACAGATAAATGTATAATCAAATTTGCAAAAACAAGCATGCTGAGTCTAATATATGTATAGATGTATAATCTGTTTATATTGATTTTTGTCTCTATGGGACAATTTAAGCTTAGACGCTTCATGTGTTTTGGTGACAATACAATATTCATTGCATACATGGTATATTTTCCACTGAGGGAGTTAGAAAACAAAAGTAACCACAGATTTTTAGTAGAGGGTTTGTGTGTTTTTAAATCGATTATGACTTCCATTAGCGAGGGCCAACTGGCAAAAAACTCTGCAAATTTTACTTCCACTTGGCACTTGGCGGGCAAATAAAAAGTAAATAAGATGTCAGCGCAAGGTCACACTAAATACAACAAGCAGCTATTCCTGTAAGGAGTAAGAACAGAAAGAGAAAGAGAGAGATTGAAGTAGCTTTGTAATCCAATCATTTGGTGTGAATCAGTCTTTCAAACTATTGATCTGATTTGTTCATCTTTGCATATATTTTACTAATTCTCACTACATGTTGTAGCTATTAAATTTTATGCATTGTGAATGCAGAATGTGAGCCACAGATTACAACTGTGCACAATACCTGTGAATGAAATTAGGACCCTGAAGACCAAAGCAAGAAAAAACAACCGCAAGATAAATAAGCCAGTAATTATACTGCAAGGTTGAGAGATTTTTTGGCTCAGTGATGGAATATAAAATGAAGTGAGATGAGGTAAAATGTTTAACTCATTTTAGCATCAAATTAAGCAAATAAACTAGAGTGACTTGTTTGAGTAAATTCAAGCTTGAAACTAAATCTGCTTTTTGTCCTGTTTTACTCCCTATCCTACAGGGAGATGAGCTCTAACGGATGACAGCACTAAAACTGGCAAGATGCTCAGTTAAAAACAAACAAACAAACCATCCTTGTGACCACAGCATGCATGTAATGTAACGGTCGCCCACTTTCAGCCCTCTCAGTGGAGTCACACAATGAGTCATGCCTTATGCCGTATGTCTTCGTACTGATTCATTGAGGGACAGGACTGGTTTCTTGACCAGGCTCCCTTTGAGAGGATGCTAATTAAAATGTTGCCTTTGAGGGCCGTACGAACACAAACAGAAAAGGAAAATGTTTGGCATGGGTTTGGACCGTCACAGTGACACAGGAGCGCGAAATGCACTTGAGGTGTAAAAAAGACAATTTTCAGTAACACATTCTTGGCGGGAGAAAAAAAGGCTTGAAATCTTCTTAGGGTTTCAAGAGCGTCAAGCTGCGAGTGGCTGACCGATTGCATTTGGGTATAAAAGTGTGTAGATTTACGCAGACTTCAAAGGGAAAAATCCTAAACCATGGTTATAAAGGTAAAGTTTTCTGACATCAAGGCAACTGACAAGTGTTGAGTGGAAGGAACTAGGGATGTTCATTTCACTTTTACTTAATTAACACAATGAAAGAAAAATCTTTGTAACAAGTAGCTAGTATGCAGAGATTTGGTGCATTTTTGTGCTGCGTGAAAGGAAGGCGGCTGAAAACGGTATCCTATTTTTCTTTATTTTTACAAAAGCACGAAGATGTGTTTTATTGTTAATGTACACAATTAAAAGCAAACCGTTTACAGTTTTGTTTATCTTTATGACTAGGAGTCGTCGTTTCCACTACAGTGAAATTATGCCAAATAATAAATATAATATTAATAAATAAATCTCAAATACGGAAACATTTGGATTTGTGTTGCATGAGACACCCAACGTTAATTTCATTTTCACTTTAGCTTAAATTAATTAGTTTTGGCTTGTTGTTTATATAGCCTAGTTTCTTATATTTTTCGTTCTTGCTCTTTTCTGAATACTGTTAAATTGAAAGTATTCAGATTGATTTGATTTATTCAGAATTTAAAAAAAAATGATTTTTTGTGGAGTGAGGGGAACTCACTCCACAAAAGAGACCAAAGAGACCAGAAACAAAATGATAAAGCATCTGGTTAAGACATGTCTGTAACTAAAAGTAGAGATTGATCATAGTCTTATTCAGCAAGGAGCTTTAAATTGAGCAAAAATGACAGCAAAGACAATTATAATATTTCATAAGATTGTTATAATGAGATTTTCTTAGTTGAATCAGTCAAAATAAAAAATTCAGTTCCATCTGAATTGGTCTAAGTGACTTGAATTGATCAAAACGGCTTCTACAAACACACTAAAAGAATTATTAATGAAATTGTTAAGGAACTGTAAATGCAGTAGTTATTCCTCATGATTCCTATTCTTGTACTGTATCTGGAACTTAAGAATGAAATGGCACTCTTTTGTCTGCCTTCCAGATAAAAGCATTACTTATTTATACAGACCAAAGAGCTGGAAAACACTTTTCCAATAGAGCATTACATGGATCACTTGTTAAAAAATCTTCTTGAGTTGCAACGCCCCACATTAGACCACTTCTTAAAAAATTCATTAAATCCATTCGTACACAATCAGCATACTAGATAGTAAATAGGAAAGGACATATGTGGAATGCAGACAATCAATGAAAACTCAATAACTGGCTCTAACCTCTTTAGACAGTCTTCTGGAACAAAGAATCTCTTCTAAAGATCATTTAAGCACCTGCAAAATACTTCCCAACCCAGACTGGTGTGTTTCTAGCAAGTGGGAAATGTGCTTGAGCAGAATCAAGCTTTGAAAGTTTAGGAACAGAACATGCCAAGCCCGTGAGCTCATGCAGCAGTCTGTGGCCTTTAGCTAGATGGCAGAGTTGTTGAAAGGTTGACCTTTGTTTCATGAACAGGAGCAAGAAGTCGACAGAGAGAAGACTTTGATAAGAGAGTGTGTTTGTTCAAAAAGGCTGGGCACACTGCTTAGCTCATCAACTACTCCTCTTTTTTTTTTTTTGGTAGAGATCTGCAGCGACTCTCTGAGCTCTCTTTGGAAGACTGCTTCGGTATAGAATCCCATTAAGTGCATACTGTAGAAAAGCTTAATAGGGATTAGCACTATGGAATTGCGTATAAAGGATGTCAGCAGTAAATGCACGCATTCTGTATAAGAATGAAAACGCTAACTAGATAATGTTAGGCATGTCAAAGCACAAAATGCAGACGTCTGATATATCATCAAACAAACAGATGGCCAGCTATTACAGATATTAACAGTGGTCACAAGGAAAGGAAAGGAAAGGAAAGGAAAGGAAAGGAAAGGAAAGGAAAGGAAAGGAAAGGAAAGGAAAGGAAAGGAAAGGAAAGGAAAGGACGTGTGGCCAAGTATGGTGACCCATTCTCGTAATTTGTGCTCTGCATTTAACCCATCCAAGTGTACACACACAGTAGTGAGTAGTGAACAAACACCATATTGCAGCCATATTGCTATCTCTGCGGCGCCCGGGGAGCAGTTGGGGGTTCGGTGCCTTGTTCAAGGACTCAGTCGTGGTATTGAGGGTGAAGAGAGCGCTGGTTATTCACTCCCCCCACCTTCAATCCCTGCTGGACCTGGGACTCGAACCTGCAACCTTTCGGTTACAAGCCCGACTACCTAACCATTAGCCCAATATTACTGATAAAGGACTTTGACTGTAGCAAAAGGGAATGGTTGGAAGTTAAAAACTTCTTAATGATGAACTAACAACGTGCAGGTTTTCACTTCACAAGGTGTCAATTGATGGAGTCACATGGATTACTTGTTAATTATTGCAATGTTTTTATCACCCGTTTCGACTCATTCTGAAGGAACCCATTCAGTGCAATAGATTTATAGGTAAGCAAGTGATGCCATGCTAAATTTCTCCAAATATGTTCTGAAGAAGAAACAAATTCATCAACATCTTGAATGGCCTGAGGGTAAAAAATGCTCAGAACTTTTTTATTTTGGGGTGAACTATTCTTTTAACACAGATGAAAACAAGGCTTTGACGGATAGATTCAGTCTTTACAATGGCATGCACTGTATAAAGGTCCTAGAGCACATGAACTCACAACTTTCAAAACTGGATTGGAAGTTTTTTGTTTGTTTGTTTGTTTTTTTTAACTAAGTGTTTTTGTAAGGATGTTCTGTCAGCTGAAATTTTGGCATGCTATGAAGCAACAGCACAAATCCACTGAGCACACTGTATTTCCATCCCTAACATTCCTGTCAACAATTAAATACAGCGCCCCACTGAATATGGTCTACAACCACTGTTCAGCAAAAGAGCATAAGAATTTGTTTATTGAGCGCAAAACAAAAAGATGCATACCAACTGTCAAAACAAAGGCATTTAAATATATACACAATCAACATGTCAAGGCTTAAAGGAGAAAATCACTTCTAGAACAAAAATTTACAGATAATGTACTCACCCCATTGTCATCCAAGATGTTCATGCTTTTCTTTCTTCAGTCGTAAAGAAATTATGTCTTTTGAGGAAAACATTTCAGGAATTATCTCCATATAGTGGACTTTAATGGTGCCCGTAAGTTTGACTTTTTAACCTCAAATGCTTGTCTTGTCTAGCTCTGCCATGCACATGCATACAGTAGTCTGTGTAATCCGGGTCAGTATAGTTAGGGTATGTCGAAAAACTCCCATCTCATTTTCTCCTTCAACTTCAAAATCATCCTACATCGCTGCAGAAGTACCAACCCAGTGTTTACAAAGTTAACAAGCAAAGAAGGTCAAATGCCCGTTACAAAAAAGAACTGCAGAAAACAACTGCAGAAAGAAAGGCATGAACATCTTGGATGACAGTGGGGTGAGCACATTATCCGTAAATTTCTGCTCTGGAAGTGAACTTCTCCTTTAATGTTCACCCCCCTGGGCGATGTACTAGAACTAAACTAAACATTGGGTTCCACTGAATTTCCATGATTTTTTTTTATGATTATTCCATGTTCGTGATTACTGGATATTGTGTTAAAAATGATTTTTAATAATTAATTTTAAAAACACATTGCAAAAATGAAAACCATTTTAAATTATGTTTGCATGACCTTTAAGGGTTTTGTGCGTTTCCATGACTTTTCCAAGCCATTTACCTACAACCATAACAACCCTGTACAAACTAATCCCTAAAGAACCTAGAAGTCTAGCACATGTAATCTGATTCAGAGTTTTTGTAACTCTTTGAATCTCACGGGTTTGACATCTGAATCAAAGACTCTACAGACTACAGATCTAAAATTCTACATGAAGCTCAAGCTCAAGCTCAGCTCCCACAGGAGTTGGTCAGATAAATCACACTCTTCAGGGGGTCAATGCAGTCCATTAACAAGTAGCACAGAAACTGGTGCTGTGTCAATATGGGCCATTGAAGAAATGCCTTTCCTCTCACATAAAGGCCGTTTTGTTTAGGCACAGAGCGGTCCCCTGGCTAATCAGACAAATGCAGCAACGAAAAAAAGGAGAAGCAGACAAAGAGCGAGTGAAAATGAGACAAATGAGAATACGAGAGTAACAGCACGACAAAAGAGGTTCCCGACTACAGCGAGGAGAGAGAATACATCACTGACTGCGCTAACAAAAGAACTTTTTCCGAGACCAGGCTGTCTTTCCCATCTGAGGTCATCCAAGTTGTGCGGAAGGAAGGAAGGCCCACTTCCAGCAACCTTTATTAACTTCATAAATAATGAACTCTGTGAGGCCTGAAGAGGAACTCTGTAACTCTGCCCCACAGCAATAAAGCAGCAGGACGCTGCTCTCCGATCCCTGTCAAAGAAAAGAGCGTAACGAAACAAAGACAAGGTATTTCGGTGTGCAGCCACACACGTACAACCCAGTTCACCTAAAACATTAGCCCTGAACCCTTGGATTACTCCTAATACCCAGAAGCAGCACTTCTTCACCTTGCCTCGAGCAGAATACTAAAGTGGAGAAGTAGTTAAAGTGAACAATACAGCACATGATCTTCATGTCTCACTCCATCTCGCCATCTAAAGCTAGCAGCGGAGGTATATGCCAACATGTGCGGTGGACTAATCCAGCTTTATGCATGTTTACACCAATGTAGATCCATGGATTTAGTCCCTGGATGGATAAAGGTCAAGGGTCGCTTGGGTGATCATGGTCATTACGCACACAGGGAAACACAACGCCTCAAGATCTCTTATTTACAGACTGGTCAACCCTACAGGGAGTTCTCTGTGTGGCTTTTCTAAAAATGCACTGTGTGCAGACTGTGGCATTGACTAACCGTTAAGTCACAGAAGTGCAAGTTAAGGCAAGCGTAGATGTAAAAAGTTAAAAATGTAGTCTGGAAAGGCGGGAAGCAGTGCGGTACAGCGCCTGCAGTCCTACATCAGTGGCGAAGCAGAGGCTTACTTATTTCTCTTTAATCCCTGGTGGTTGGCTAAAGCTAAGATTAGCCCACATATACAACAGATGGGTCACACCACGGCGAATCAGGACGGTCCCAACCACAACCTCGACTTTTAATGAAACGCCGAGGGACCCCTGGCCCAGTACCCAGCTTCCTGTTTCAGACCAAAGAAAACATCTCTTTGTTTTCTTAGGTGCTATGCCACAGTTTGGCACAAAGGTTTTGAACACTTTCAGCTAGGACTCCCAAACAAATCACAGCAGCAACTGCTTTAACCAGAAGCTAAAACTGAAGACGTGGCAGATTAATTTAGGAAGATGTTTTTTTATATTGTTCTTCTGAAGAAACACATCTGTCAGAGACTGCAGTCGACAGAAGTCTGGTCAGAAGAAAAGACCACGAATGAAGAAAAGAGATGATGCACTGCAGAAATGCCGTTCAGCTCGCAAAACACCCATCTAGTCCTATCTGCCCTTGTAATCATAACACCTGGTAAAGTAAGGACAGGTTCTACCTCACAGCATTACATAGGCTTACCGAAATATGGATGAAGAGAATGGCGCGTACATGTCCAGATTTGAAAAGAGGAAGTAAAATATACCAAGGTGAAATTCTACAAAGGTACATTGGAGTCTATAGCAAATATTAATTGTGTATTCCTATTTGGTCAAACAGCAAAATGAACAAAATCCACTATTGCACTTCCAAGACTTTTCTATTTAAAATAAAAAAAAGATGGATTATGGCAGTGAGAGAAGAAAAAAAACAGACTGTCCCACAGCAGCGTTGACCAATTTTTTGCAATTTAATGCAAACAATAGGAATGTAACTATATCAAAATCTCACGATATGATAATATCACGATATGAAGTTCACAATACGATATTTATTGCAATATTTAAAAAAAAATACAAATGAAGATTTGGAGAAAAAAAAAGGACAATTTTGTACATTTTAAAGTTAAATTATTCTATCTAATGCACTTTGAGAGTTCAAATTTAAGAGCTCCAACCCATGTTCTTACCCAAGCAAACTTATTAGGGCTGTCAAACGGAACCGAAATTTTAAAATGGACGTTTTTAAAATTTCAGTACCAAAAGTACCGTTTGACAGCCCTAAAACTTATGTCAGAAACCGTCAGTGAATTGACTTGTTCCTGAACTGTAAAGGGGGCTCAACCCTCTTTTTATTTGTCATATACCGTCTCAGTCTAAATTACATTCACAATGGTGTTTTAGGAAGCCAAACAAATTAGAATATAATAACAATGACAGTAATAGTAACATATTGTAAAACAACTGCACTGCAAAATAAATGAAAATTTCATAGGTATATTATTTTTGCTTTACACTACAGTAGGGAAATTACATTACTTCTTTCCTAATTTCCTAATCACTTGATAGAGATGTTTTTAATTTGGACTGCAGTAATGTTATCCATTTAAACTGCTAATTGTCAGCAATTCATACTGCAATTTTAGTCTTTTATTTTGACAGAAACGGCAATATAGCTTTTATTTTGACAGAAAACTCCAGCAGTGAAAACAGGCTTACAAAAACGTATCTCACTACAAATCTAGTGAAAGGCTGTAATCATCTGCCGCAGAAATAAAGCATAACTTGTGGCCATTGCATTCCCAAACGCACGCTAAACTCACAGTATGTGCAAGAAACGAGTTCACTGCATTCATTCGCTGTGAACGGAGACGTTCTGAGGTTTGGAAAACACTGGATCATGAGCTGAAAGAAGTGTGCACTTCACTTTGAAACACGCAGCGAAAATAGACTTGATAAAGGGATTAAGCCATATTGCGCTTTCGGTTTTAGTTCGTTTGACAGATATTGTGAGCATAGTGGCCCAAAACACAACTTTAAAGACCTTTTATGTAAAATGAAGCAGTTTAAATATATTTTAAAAACTACACTTTTTGCCCAGAAGACCTATCATTTTATATCATCATATGACCACGATATCGAGACAGTTTTTCATCGCAATATCACGGTAACGATAATATAGTTACATTCCTAGCAATAGAACTCAAACTATATTATTACAAACATACTTTAAATAATTGAGAAAGGGAAAATATATATTATTTACATAAATGTCAATTAATGTTAATTACTTTAAAAAAATGAGTCTGCGTATTTAAATCCCTTTTGCCATCATTAAATTGTATTATTTATATAAAGCCACATTCACATAGATATTGGGTCAATCACTGGAGGTTGGTTACAATGCTGCACTGTCTGTTCATTTCTAGTAGGCGTTACTAGTCTGCCATGGTATCCAGCTGTATCAAGCGGTGAATCACTATCTGCACAGCCACTGGTATTCATTCTAAACTGCGCAAAGTTGAGCTCAACAGAAAAAGTCAGCTCTGGCTGAAAAAGAATGACGCCCAATCGCTTTGTCAGAGCAA
>JAHKKF010500110.1:0-15682 GCA_019740295.1 Labeo calbasu
AGACGTTGCCACAGTTCTTCTGGATTTAGTCTGTCTCAGTTTGTTCTGTTTCTTCATGTCATTCCAGACAGACTGGATGATGATGAGATCAGATCTCTCTCTCTCTTTCATCCATTGGTAGTTGCTGCATTGCGTCAAACTTTTCTCACTTTTGTGGCTGGACATGCCCACATCTCATCGTTCATGTCACAGGAAATCTCTCAGTCTTTCATGAAAATAAATTCCAGCTTTATTGTGACCTTAATCATGAATATTAATAATATATTTTGCAGGCCTTACTCTTGCTGTGTTCACTCTATTACTGTGTTCTTAAACTGTCAAACCCATGTGTTGATTTGAGGCAATCACGTGTGGACTCTGACTTTCTTGTGCTCTGGTGTGTCTTTTGATGTTGATGACCTTTGGTCTCATTTCCACTCCACCGCTGTGTGTGTTTACATGAGTAGCAGTTTCCCAGTACTGATCTGGACACTTTGAACCAGCTCTTGCCCACTTTGAGAAGCTCTGTGGGAGGTAAAGCAGTCGAGGAGCCAGTGCTCGTCCAGCCCAATGAGGACAACCTTTCCATCGGGTTGAATGTGAAGAGAGAGTCGCCAGGAACATCAAATCAAGGTGAAGCCCATTTCACTGGAGTAATAATAAAATTAAAAATAGTATCTCATTTATCTTAAAGGAACACTCCACTTTTTATGGAAACAGGCTCATTTTCCAGCTCCCCTAGAGTTAAACAGTTGAGTTTTACCGTTTTCGAATCCATTCAGCCGATCTCCGGGTACCCTGAATGGATTCGAAAGTGGAATGTTCCTTTAAGTCCTCAATAACTGCTTTTTCCTCCTCCACCTCCATCTGTAGCATTCCCTGATGGATCAAACCTCTCAAATCAGTCCTCGTTTGAGTTCTGTGACCCCTCCACACCCAACCAGGGTCAGGTGCCGGATCTTGGGCAGACAGACCCGTTTCAGCCACCCAAGGAGAGCGGCAGCCCCTTTGCCAATCCAGCCAGCCTCAACTCTTTCAACACCAACACAGGTGCAGGATTGAATGTGTCACAATGTTTGAAAACAGTTTGATTATTAAACGAAGCAGAGAAGTTAGACTGTTAACAATTTTTTTGATTCCTTTGATTCAGGTCTGGCCAAGCTGGAGCTTCCCGAGTCCCAGCAGTTCCAGCCCTTGTCCTTGGTTGAACCGATGACCTTCGATAGCAACTTGGGCAACCAGACACAGGCCCCTCTATCCTCTCCTCAAGAGTGAGTGCTTATGAATGTCGTACAATAATTCTTGATCTAATCAGAAATTAACAGAAAAATTATTAGTACAATAATAATAATAATAAAAATAGTAAGTTCATTTATATTTTACTGAAACCTCTTGCTTCTGTCCATTTTTCATGCATTGTATACTAGGGATGTAACGGCATTATCAATATATAGCAAAACTGTCTCAATATCATCGTGGCCACATGACGATATGAAACGGTAGGTCTTCCAGGAAAAAAAGTGTAGTTTTTAACATATATTTAATGTCTTAATTTTATGTCTTGGGCTGTTATGCTTTGACACAGTATCTGTTAAACGATCTAAAACCAAAAGCACAATATAGCTTAATCCCTTCCTCAAGTCTGTTTTCGCTGCGTGTTTCAAAGCACACGTCATTCATGCGATCAGCTCGTGTTTTTGGTGTTTTCCACACCTCAGAACGGCTCAGTTCACAGTGGATGCAGTGAACTCGTTTATTGCATGTGCTATTAGTTTAGTGCAGTTATGCTTTATTTTTGTGACACTAGATTTGTAGTGAGGTGCATTTTTGTAAGCCTGTTTTCACTGAAGTTGGAGTTTTGTATCAAAATAAAAGCTCTACTGCCGTTTCTGTCAAAATGAAAGCTTAAATGTGCTGTATGAATTGCTGACAGCTAGTGGTTTAAATGAGTAGTGTTACTGTAATCCGAATTTAAAATATCCTTTTCAAGTGTAGAAATTAGGAAAGAAATATTGTATTTTCCCTACTGTAGTGTAAAGCAAAAATAATAACCAATGAAAAATTCATTTTTTTATTTTACAATTCAATTGTTTTACAATATATGGCTATTACTGTCTTTGTTGTTATTATTATTATTATATTTTAATTTATTTGGCTTCCTCAAACACCAAATGTGAATGTAATGTAGACTGAGACAGAATATCATAACTAAAAAGATGGATGAGTCCCCTTTAAAATTCAGGTACAAGTCAATTCACTGACGTTGTAACATGTAATTTGGAACTCTCAAAGTGCATTAGATAGAATAATTTAACTTTAAAATGTACAGCATTTTTATTTTTTTCCAAGTGTTCATTTGTCTTTTTCTTTTTTTTTAAATATTGCAATATTATTATTGTGTCATGAGATTTTCATGTAGTTACATCCCTATTGTATACACTAAAAATTTTGAAGCCATAACTATTATAAACTGTTTTATTAAAAGCCTGTGATTTTGTCGAAACTCATAAAAGGTGAAATGAAATATATTTTTAACTACAGCAAGTAGCAATGTTATAATAGTAATGTTTGTGTTATTATAGTATTATTATTTTAAATTAGATTTTTATTTTTTATATTTTTGTTTTTATCGTTAATTTAAGTTTTAGTAATTTTAGTAATGTGCTTATAATATTAATTTGTTTTTGTGAAAAATTTCTATTTAGCTTTAATTTTGGTTTAGTTTTACATTTGTGTTTACATGTGTTGAGTACATTCAAGTAAATTATCTGTTATTATAGGGATAGTTGACCCAAAAATGAAAATTCTGTCATTAATTACTCACCCTCATGTCATTCCAAACCCCTAAGACCTTTGCTTATCTTTGAAACACAAATTAAGAGAATTTAGATGAAATCCAGGAGCTTTCTGAGCCTGCATAGACAGCAGCGCAACTACAACGGTCAATGCCCAGAAAGGTAGAAAGGACGTTGTTAAAATAGTTAATGTGAAATCAGTGGTTCAACCTTAATTTCATGGTACTTTCTTGAACACGTCAAAGATCGACACAGAAGGGAAGAAATTGTTGAATAAAGTCGTTATTTTTGTTTTCTTTGCACGCTAAAAGTGTAGCTTCATAACATTAAGGTGGATGTCACATGGACTTTTTTAAACAATGTCTTTACTACCTTTCTGGGCCTTGAACGTAATAGTTGTGTTGCTGTCTATTCAGTGTCAGAAAGCTCTCAGATTTCATCAAAAATATCTTAATTTGTGATGAACAAATGTCTTACAGGTTTGACATGGTTAATTACAGGTAAGTAATTAATGACAGAATTAAAATTTTTGGATAAACTATCCCTTTAAACTCACTGTGTAAGTGTTATTTTATAAACTATTAGCAGGTGCAAATGTTTTGTCTCATCTCTCAAGAATCGATAGAAATATTTATATTTCCAGTCGCAATTACTGCTATAAACATACATGAGTCACAGGGAAGCAGATGTGCACTTTCACCCAAATTCTTCTTATCTGCCAAATCACTTAACCGTGCAACATGACATAGAACTGTCATCATAGACTGCCTCTGTCATTTTGTTTCTTTGCTCTGAGCAGGCAGTGTGTTCCGTGTCCGCTGGATGAGATGCTGTGTCCGCCCACCACTCCCGAGGGTTGCAATGACGAGAAGGCCCTACTGGAGCAGCTGGTCACTTTCTTGAGCCGCACTGACGAGAGCGAGTTGGCCGAGCTGGACAGAGCATTGGGCATCGACAAGATCGTTCAAGTTAGTATTATAAGAAATGACATTCGCCTCATGCCCTTTACGGTGTGTCTGAATGTTGACCCGTTTACTCTCTCGCCTACAGAGTGGCTGTCTCGAACCCGTCACCCAGACTTTTCCTCAGTCTCAGCCTCCAGCACCTGTACCCATGGACCCCAAGCTGCCCAGCTACCCCTCTCAGTTCCCCACCTCACCCTCACAGTTTCCTGCTGAGATGGGCACAGCACAGGGCATGAGTTTCGGGGCCCCACGGATGGTGTTTCCAGGCAACGTGGGCATGACGGTGAGGCCCGGCATGAATCGAGCTCCTGGTGTGCCCAACCAGCTGCGGCTACCTCCCAACCAGCTGAGACTCCAGCTCCAGCAACGTTTGCAAGGCCCACAGCAGGTAGAGCTCCAGCTTTCAGTTCATTGTGTAATAATAAATGTGATCGCACAACTTCTAAATCCCCCTTTTGGATTTTCTTGCGCTGTGTAACGGCTCCAGTGAATGCTTTTGATTTCACCCTTTCGAATAACATGCTGTGGAACTAACCTATTCTTTTGTGGACTGCAGCTGCTGAGCGAACGCGTGATTAGTTGCACTTGTTTAGTGGTGATATATCTCCTCTCTCCATCAGCTCCAGAACAGGCTTGCGGCCATGGGCCAGTTCCCACAAGGGGGGCATGTTGCCATGGGGATGCGTCAGGGCATGCAGCAGCCTCAGATGCCCTCTCAGGTTAGCGTCACATGCATCGAGACAAATTATGAATGTCATTTATAGGGATGCAAGCATTTGCTCTGACAATGGTTTGATTTGATTAAGACTGTTTATCTCAGATTTGAATCTTGGTCACAATTCGGTTTGATTTGATTAGTTTTCGTATGCTTCATAATTATGTATATCTATATACATTTTTTATATATACTGATGATACAACCAATGTTTATTATTTGCTTGTTTGTTTGTTTTAAAGCTAAATTATATATATAGTGTTTATTAATAAAAATTATTTGTGTGTGTGTGAGAGCGAGAGAGGAACATCATTTTTCTTTATTTTTAATATATTGTTTATGTTGATATTTTTGTAATAACTTAAGTGATGCATGTTACCATTATTATAGTTTTGGTATGGTTCATAACTTAAAATAATTAAGTAAAAATAATTTAATATACTGATGATGCAACCATTGCTTATTTGTTTGGTTAGTTTTAAAGCTGAATTATACAGATTATTTTTTTTATAAATATTATATATATAGTTTATAATATTAAATGTTTCATATTGTAATAAAAATCTAAAATGTATTATTAATTATTACAAATAAGCTGGCAGTATTATTTAATAATAAAAATGTTTATTATTATAATTATCATTTTAATAATGACCTTTTTTCTTTATTTTTATATATTGTTAATGTTGATATATTTGTAATAATTTAAGTGATACATATTATTATTATTATTATTACTATTTTGTTTTGTTTTGATATGGTTCATAATTTTTTTATGTACTGCCCATGCAACCATTGCTTTTTGTTTGTTCATTTTTGTATTTTTTTATTTTAAAGCAAAATTATATTTATATTATTTTTAAAAATATTCTGAAGACATAATTGATAGGATTATTAAAGTTACATAGATAGATAGATAGTGTAATATTATACATATATATAGTTTTACATGTAAATGTTTCATATTTTAATAAAAGTCTTAATGTTATTATTATTAATGAATAATAATTATATTATTTTTTTAAATTATTTCTTAATAATTTTTCTTGATTTTTATATATTATGCTGTTTTTGTAGTAACTTAAGTGAGACACATTTTTATTATTAATATCATTATTATTATTTTAATGTATTATTTGAATTAATAATATACAGATTTGTATATTAAATCTTTTTTTTATATATTTTATGTATTCATACAAAAGTTGTACTTTGGGACATGGATAATGTACATTTACAAGAAAATGTGTTTTGTATAAAATTTACATTATTCTTATTCTTGTTATGCAGAAGATATTTTCTTTGTCAAAATAATGTATCTGTGCATTTTTACTTTCACAATCATTGTTTGTATTTCTGTATGTGACTGTCAATGAAATGTATATCTTCGTCTTCTCTCACACAGCCTCCGCTCAACGCTCAGATGATGGCCCAGCGGCAACGGGAGCTTTATAGTTTCCAGCACCGCCAGCGGCAGCTTCTGCAGCAGAAGGTCATGCTGATGAGGCAGGGGATAAACACAGGACCTCTGGGCGTTCAGCGAGTTCCTAAAGGCCCCCAGCAGCAACAGCCGCCGCAGCAGCAGCAGTTCGGCTTTCCTCCAGGCTACAACGCCGTACCTGGAAACACCCCTACCTCCCCGAGCCATTTTAACCCCATGGGAGGACCTCTGGACCCCAAACTGCCTGCCAGGGGGGGCATGGGAAACCAAGGCATTATGGGAGGCATTCAAGGGCAGTTTGGGGGGCCTGTGAACACTCCTGTTCAGCAGGGGCTTTTCCAGCAATTTGGGGGGTCTGGTATGTCTCATTTGCAAGCCACTCATTTATCGTCACCCTGGTTATATTAATAAAAAGCGAATGTAAAAGAGCCAATGTTCAACTTGTCTCTCACAGGCATGATCCAGCAAGCAGATCCATCCTTCGCTCCTGAGCTTAGTCCAACCAGCCCCCTGCTTTCACCTCAGAACTCCACCTCACAGAGTCCTTTGCTCCAGCAAGCGCAGCCTCCACCTGGTTATCAATCACCTGACATAAAGAACTGGCAGCAAGGGGCCATGGCCAACAACAGGTATGGTGTTTGATATCAGTCACCAAAGGTCACGAAACTGTATGCGGTTTGGTTGTTTTTATGTGTCTTCGTTGTTATTTTAACCATTTCGTCTTGTTTTGTGTCAGTATGTATAACCAGGCAGGCCAGCCTGTCTCTCAGAGCTTTGGGCAGCAAGGCGTGTATAACAACATGAGCATCACCGTGTCAATGGCGGGAGGGTCAGGAGCGGTGAGCACTCTACCTCCTATTGGACCATCTGTCGGCATGGGCAACAATAACCTTGGCAACGTCACTTCAATGTGTAACGATCAGGTAAGATGGTCATTGGTTATTTATTGAGATATCTTAATGGGATAGTTCAAAGAAAAATGAAAAAACAGTCTTCATTTGCTCACCCTCATGTCATTTTTAAACCTGCGTAACTTTTTTCCTTCTGTGGAAAAGAGTAAAGTAATTTTAAATGTAATTAAATTAAATTTAATTTAATTTTAAATGTATAAATTAAATGTGTAATAATTTTGTATAATTGAATCATTTTAATAATAATTAAATTGATGAATAATCTACTGTATAATTTGAATAATTTTGATCATCATAATATGTCTTTATAGTTTTATTTTTAGTTTCTTTTTCTTTCTTTTTTTCCAAGTAATGAAAATGTTTTGTTTTTTATGATTTTAGTTGATAATAGCACTGTATACTACCATTGAAAAGTTTGGGATCTGGAAGATTATTTTTTTTTATGTTTGTAGGAAAAAAAGCACACAGAGGCTGCATTTATATGACCAAAAATACAGTAAAATAGTAATATTTTGAAATATAATTACAATTTAAATAACAGTAAAAAGCAGTATTCTATTTTAATATATGTCCTTTATTCCTGTAATAACAAAGCTGAATTTTCAACAGCCAATAAAACAGTATTCAGTGTAATTCAGAAATCACTTTTAATATGTTGATTTAATGCTTTAAAATAAAATAAAATAAAATTCTTATTATCAATGTTTGAAACTCTTGTGCTGCTTAATATTTTTATGGAAACAATAACACATTTTTTCAGGATTCTTTGATGAATAGAAGGTTAAAAAGACCAGTAATATTTTAATTGTTAACTGTCAACTGTTTTTTAATTTAATACATCCTTGGTGAATAAAAGTATTAATTTCTTTCAAATGTTTTTTTGTGCAATATATGACACATTTTTTTCAGGATTCTTTGATTTAAAAAAAAAAAAGTTAAAAAGAAGAACTTTTATGTGATCTTTTGTAATATTATAAATGTTAACTGTCAGTTTTATTCAATTTAATTCATCCTTGCTGAATAAAAGTATTAATTTCTTTCACATATTTCTGTGCAATCCGTCACACATTTTTTCAGGTTTCTTTGATGAGCATAAAAAAAATCTTTTGTAATATTAAAAATGTTAACTTTTATAAATGTCAGTTTTGTTCAATTTAATGCATCCTTGCTAACTAAAAATATGAATTTCTTTCAAATATTTTTGTGCAGTCAGTAACAAATTTTTTTCAGGTTTTTTTCATGAGTAGAAACTTCAAAAGAACAGGTTTTTAAAGTAATTTTTTTAGTATTATAAATGTTAACTGTCAGTTTTGTTCAATTTAATGCATTCTTGCTGAATAAAAATCAGAATTTCTTTCAAAAAACTCACACATGACGCTCTCTCCCTTTTCAGGTACAGCAGGTTCAGGTGTTCGCTGATGTCCAGTGCACGGTAAACCTAGTGGGCAGTGACTCCTACCTTAACCAGTCGGGGCCCATCGGGTCCCAGAAGGGCCCGAGCGGGCCCCCCACAGCCCAGTCTCAGCAGAAGAGCCTCCTCCAGCAGCTCCTGACCGAGTGAGCCGTCTGCCCACCGTGTCTGCCAGAGGACTGTCTCCACATGTAGAGATTTTTATTCTTCACCTTTGGTTTCTATACAGTATATCTGCAGGGTCGGTGTCTGGGCCCAGGCTTGTGAGGTTTCATAGCCGTTCGACAAAGTGCTCATTCCTGGTCACCTTTTTAAACGTTAAAAGTTTCCGGAAAGGAGAAAAGATCACGTTCCAGAATTTGCCAAGTCTGTAAAAAACGGAAAAAAAAAACAAGGACCTGCTGCTTCAGCCGGCTACACGTCCTGTCGGTCAGGCCAACGTTGCAGTGCTTCTTGGAGAGCAGCGCAGCAGCTGAGCTCGGATTGGTCGGGATCGGAAACTGGGGCAGGCTGTGTTGCTACGTTCATGGTATATTGCTCAGTTTCAGCTGGATCTGTGACTGATAGGCTCTCCTCAGCAGTGCCTGATGATGGGAGGAATTTCCCACCTCTTTTTATTTGTTAGTCTGTTCTGTTTGTTGTCATTTAACTTTTTTTTGTTTGTTTTGGGTTCGTTTGTTTTTCTCTGTTGTCGTTTTCAGAACAAGCATCGCCAGGATGGGAGACTGCTCTGTAGTGCGTATCCGTCTGCCGCAGGCTTTCCTGGCTACACTGTTTTGAAACAGCAGACGTTTTTTAACAATGTCCTACACATTTCCCCCCTCAGCAGCTGTGAATACGAGCCACTTAGGGTCAACTCAGCCTATCAGTGTTGTTTGCGGCGACGTGTTGTGCAGGTTGGTATTATTGTACAGCACAAACGGACAAAGTTGGGACAAGCTCACACTTTGTAATTTCCTTTCAAAACAGAAACATCAAATTACAGGCAACGCACCAGTTTCTTTTTAACGGCTTTGAGAATCTGTTATTTTCAAAAGTAATCATCCACGGGGATCTCGCGCGCTCTCGCACGTCACGATGAGAGAGACTCGAATTTTTACGATTGCTATTGGTTATCGAACACCCCGGTAAATGTTACAAACCCTCTGTTGCAAAAATGTAGATTGTACATTAATTTTCACTACACAGTTTCAAGGATGCTCCTCAAAACACAGGTGCTCTCTCCCGACTAGAGGAGCGAGGTGTTGTTTCGTGCAACGTCCGCACCGTCGGCTGCATTCTCCAGCTCTTTGACTGCTCATGAGACTACTGTTGCCCAGTCAGACACTGTTCATCAGCATTATCCTTTGTTCATTTACCTACTAGTCACCTTTGATTCGAACGCAAACATCGAGATATCAAATTGACATGCCCACAAAAAGAATCCAAAATCGCGTTGCATGCGCGACCGTCTCCTCCCACGTTTTTCGTTCTTTTTCAACAGTGTTCTTTGGTTCGTGGAGTTCAAGTGCCGTGTCTTTGTGCGTGTGCTCTGTATACAAAGAATGGCTCTTTTTCTCCAACGCTACACCAGCTTCGTCCTTACACGGGAAAAAAATGTTCAAGCAGATTCTCATTCGTCTACGAAATTCAGCCAGGTTGAGATCGAGCCACTTTTTGCTATATATTAATGTACATAGATATTACAAAAAGCGAAATGAATTGACATCATAAGTCGGTCTGTGTTTTTGGCTCACCGGAAAAGAAAAAAACGCAGACGCTATCGTAATTAATCATTTCTGCCCTCCTCTTCGGGGAACAGGCATTCCTGTATAGATAAAATGGTTTTTACGCAGTGGATAAGATTCATTTAATGAACCCTACCTGTCATCACTACCGTGTTTATGCCAAATATACCAAACTAGCAAACAGCGCCTATTAATAATGTTTTTATTGTTTCTCGTTTATAACGGCTCTCACAGACAGTACACAACATCAAGGTACAATAGAACTATTCAGAACCTGGATTATCAAAGTATTGTGTATATAACAGATAAATGTGAATATGTATCTGTTCAGAATCAACAAAATGTAGTGCTCCGAGTTTGTGGTAATAACTACTTGCTTCCATTTTGTTTTGTTTATTTTATTTTGTTTTATTATTTTTTTTGTTGAGATGTGTATGGCTGTCTGAAAGCGTGTATGTGTGTGATTAATACTGTATATCTGGTGTTTAAAATGGAAAAACAAGACAAATGTCCTGATTTTAATTTTTTTTTCTTTCTTTCTTTCTATCTTTTTTCGGAATACCTGCAACTTTTCCTGTGGGTGTTGAGATTGCTCTATATGTGAGAATGGTTTAGCGACTGCTGAATGTGACTTTGCTGAGGGAGAAGCAGCATGGACTGGCTTTTGTACGGGTTAATTTAAAAAAAAAAAAGGCCATATTATTTAATTTCTCTGTTGTCAAAGTTTAAACAGCTCTGACAAAGTGGAACCTTGGTTTGAGAACGACGCCGGCCTGTCGTAGTGGGGGTTTCGTCAACTGCCTGATGTAGTTTTTGCCATGTGTAAACGCTCTTAAGAACGCAAATATGACCAAAGCTTCAAGATACTAAAAGATCCATATCATATGCAAGGTTCATGCAATTGGACAAATGTAGCATTGAGTTTTTTTCTGAATAGGCGTCCCGTATCCAGTCACGTTTATAACACTACCGTTTGGTCTGACATTGTTCCCCTAGACGTTCCGCAGTCTCGCTACCGATCTACCGAACATGCAAATGCCTCCTCTGGAGGAACTTAAGTCACTGTTTTCAGGAAGACCGATTTCTAACCGCTAGCTATGCACCTTCAGAGGTTAAATGACACTCAACTGACACTCGAAACACGGATTATTGCTTTGAATGCAGTATTCTAGCAATGCATGCTGACTAGTATCTCCTGTTTTTCCTCCGTTTTGTTTTTTAACTCAAGGATACAGTTCGAAACGAGTGGTTTCGAGCTTAAAACGAGAACACCGTACTGATGCAACTACACTTGGATATTTGACTTTATTTAGCTGGATTCTTTATACCAAATTTGAGGTGCCTCTTGTACATATTTTCAGCATAGAGGACTGCTCCTCAGCATTTGATGAACGTTTTCTTGTTTATGAGGATTTTCTTATACTGACCTTTGTAAGACTTTTGCTGTATTTTACATGACGTTTTTTACTAAAAACCTAAATGTACCAGGAACTTGCAAGGAATACAATCTAGTTTTGCACTTTATACATGAATTACAAGGAAAGAGGCCATGTTTAAATCAGAAGTTAAAAAAAAGACGACGACGACGACGACAAAAAAGAAAAAAAAAACGAATACCCCCCCTGAATGTATTTTCGCAAAAAGTGAAACGCCATTTTCGCTTTCCACGAAAACTCCAAACGCGTCTCAGGTTCTTCGGGAAGAACTTGGCTCGTCAGGCCCTCGTCATCGGATCCCTTGAAAGAGCAGGGTAGCGGAGCCTTTGCTACATGGGTGTTTTTTCTGCTGCAGAACCGTAGATCTAACTATGCCTATCTTCTTCAGGTGCTCCACCTCCCTTTTGCCCTCCCTGGCTTTATCTTTTGAAGACATTCCTCATCGAACTGCTTTCTGTCCATCGCGGTCTGTCCTTTCAGACCTCGCACGCTCGGTGCCAAGTGCTAAGAACCATTATGCAAAGCCGTACAATCTGCATTTCCTCACATCATAGTAGCGAATCCTACGTATAGACCACCACACACTATCCTCGTCATTCAGATGTCACGGTATCATCTACAGTAGCTACTGTTTACCTGAGATTTTTCGCATCTTGTAAGTGCTGCCTTATTAATATACAGATATTAGTTGTACTGGTGAAGGGAAGTCACGTGTTTGTAGCTCCACTGAAACGGCGCTCGTTCTCCCGAGGCAAGGTTCCACTTTTCACCTGTAAAATTAATATAAATAAACAAATATATATAGATATATACATTTTACTCATTTTGTCCAGTTTTGTATAATACTTGTGAACTTTTTATTTTTTTTTTTTCTTCTTAAGAGGTATCATTGCAGCTGTGTGTGGGACATTATGAATGAAGATGTATCTGGGAGACTTCTGCATGTTTTGTCATGTTTTTGTTTTTTGTTTTCTCTATATCCAGGTTTATCTGGAGAATCCTACCTTTCTTAGGACGTTGTAGACAATCAGTCACATGCTGGGTCCAGCACCTGCAGGATTGTCCTGTGGGCTGCAAAACTGTGTTTCGCATCTACTGAATCAGTCTTATTTTTCTTGTCCATTTCATGGAATTATGTGGCTGCTCAAACTGAGATTTGAAGTTTACACATACATTTACACACACACACACACACACACACTTGCATACACTTACACTCAGACAAAAAAGGAACATTCACTCACACCTCGTGCATATGGCCCCTTTGTTGCTTTTCCAAGGTGAAGATACATACCTTGAAGGAAATTATGCTTTGACTAACAAATCTCTATAACATCCATGAATGTGAGAATGCAACACATTGCAATAAAGCACCATGTAAAAAAGGACTGCAAGTGCCATCTTTATATCTAGGGAATGGAATCTTAAACGATTTAAACTGTTCAGTAACAGTTTTGATGGAACAATACTTGTCATATGAACCAACCAGTCAGGTAGTTCTCACTAATCTTAAGAACAACATAAATGATCAGTTCTTGGTTAATTGCGTTTAACATTAACAATTTAATAGGTCAAATTAATTGTAAACTGATTCATAAGTGTTTGCAATTCACTAAAATGAACCGACTCATAAGAGTCATTCACTCGAGAATCGAACTTCAGTGTTCACTATATAACTTTTTGATTGACTAAAAAGACTCAAACGAGTCAATAACAAAAACTTCGTAAGTCAAACTTTTTTCATTCACTATAAAGAACCGACTCGTAGAGCTTTCGTTTGATAATCGACCATCACTGGTCACGATGTAACTTTATGATTCATTAAAAAGAACCAGTTCACGAGAGCCGTTCCTTTGAAAAGTAAGCTTCACTGGTTGGGATGTAATCTTTACTTTACTTTACTTTACTAAAAAAGAATCAGATTGTATGAGTCGGTAACTCAAAAACTTCGTCGGCCACAATGTAATTTTGATTCACTAAAAAGAACCGGCTCATGAGACTCCAGAACCGAGCTTCACTGGTCGTGATGTAAACTTTTAGTTCACTAAAAAGAGCTGGCTCATAGGAATCATTAACTTGAACTACTTTGGTCACAATATAACTTTTTGATTCATTATAAAGAACCAGCTCATAGGAGTCATTAACTCAAAATCAAACTTCATCAATCACAATGTAGTCTTTGGTTCACTAAAAGAACCGGCTCCTGAGGCTCTTTCGTTTGAGAATTGAGCATCACTGGTCAATATGTAACTTTCACGCTTCTAAAGAACCGGTTCACACCTAAAGAAATGGTTCATTCCCCTTAAAAAATTAAGCTTCACTGGTCGGGACGTAATCTTTTGATTTACTAAAAAGAAATGGATCATAGGATTCATTGAGTCGAAAATTGAACTTCATTGATTACAATGTAACTTTCTTATTCACTAAAAAGAACCGGCTCATGAGGCTCTTTCGTTCAAGAATCGAGCATCACTGGTTACAATGATTCATTAAAAAGAACCGGTTCAGAAAAGTCATTCCCTCAAATTAAGCTTCACTGGTCAGGATGTAATCTTTTGATTAACTATAAATAGCCGGATCATAGGAGTCATTAACTCGAAAATCAAGCTTCATTGGTCACAACTTTTTGATTCACTAAAAAGAACCATGCATAGGGCTCTTTTATTCGAGAATAGAGCATCAATGGTCATGATGTAACTTTATGATTTATTATAAACAATCAGCTCGTGAGAGTCATTCCCTCGAGAACCGAGCTTCACTGGTTGTGATGTAAACTTTTGATTCACTAAAAAGAACCGGCTCATAGGAATCATTAACTCAAAAATCGAACATCATAGTTCATATAGTAACTTTCTGATTCATTAAAAGAACCGGCTCCTGAGGCTCTTTCATTCAAGAATCGAGCTTCACTGCTCACGATGTAACTATAATTAATTAAAAAGAACCAGCTCATAGGATTCATGAATTTGAAAACTGAACTTCCAGCAATAACAATGTAACTTTTTGATTCACTAAATGAGCTTTACTGGTGATATTGTAACTTTATGATTCATTAAAAAGAACTAGCTCATGAGAGTCATTCCCTTGAGGAACGAGCTTCACTGGTCACAATGTAACCACTTGATTCACTAAAAAGAACAGGCTCATAGGATTCATTAACTCAAAAATCGAACTTCATTGATCACAATGCAACTTTTTGATTTGCCAAAAAAGAACAGACTCAGGATTCATTAACTCAAAAATCGAACTTCATCAATCACGATGTAACTTTTTGATTCGCTACAAAGAACTGACTCGTAAGGCTCTTTAGTTCAAGAATTGAACATCACAGTGGTCACCATATAACTTTGATTCATTTAAAAAAGGACTGGTTCATGAGAGTCACTCCCTCTAACTTTTGATTCACTAAAAAGAACCGGCTCATAGGAGTCATTAACTCAAAAATCAAACTTCATTGGTCACAACTTTTTGATTTTCTAAAAAGAACCGACTCGTAGGGCTCTTTCGTTTAAGAATCGACCATCACTGGTTATCATATGATTAATTAAAAAAAACTGTTTCATGAGAGTCATTTCCTCGAGAATCAAGCTTCACTTCTTGCAATGTAATGTTTTTATTCGCTAAAAAGAACCGAGTCATAAGAGTCATTAATTCTAAAATCGAACTCGGCCAAGATATAACTTTTTGATTCACTAAAAAGAGCGGCTCAAAAGAGTCATTCTGTCGAGAATCGAGCATCACTGGTCACGATGTAACTCCCACTGCACAAATGAACCTTAACAAACCAGTCCAGAATTACAGCACACCAGCACATACATCTTAAGTCTTAGTTTAATCGATTAATTTGTTAAATTAGACATATTTCAGAAGCCCTTCAAATGAATCATCAGTACATTTTAAAAACATTTGGTATTATTTCAGATTATATTGTATACACTGATGACATTTATAACCCGAAATGATCAAAATGCAAAATAAAGACATTCAGTTTTCATTTCAGATATTAAAGAATTTACATTACTAACACAACTTCAGTGAGTAACATTTTGCCACAAGACACAAAATGTGGATGTAAACCAAAGATATGACGGTAAGGCTGTTCTAGCAGGTCCATTCAACCACATTCCATTCTGAACAGTTTGTGTTTATATTATACAATTCATACAGAATTCATTTGAAAAGCTTGAACTTTTTTAGAAAGGGCTGCACAGTTTCTTTAGGGTAGGGCTTCAATGCCAGACATGTGGGGATATTCTCTGGCTGCTCCATCCATAGTTTATGTGCAATATCTTTTTCACGTAG
>JAHKKF010500111.1:0-19991 GCA_019740295.1 Labeo calbasu
AAAAAAAAGTGAAAGGAGGAAAAAAGAAAAGAGGAAAAAGAGGAAAAGAAATGTGGGAAAAAGACAATATTTAGTAAAAATAAAAGACATTTGTTTAGTTGTGGAGAAAAACAAACGTGAAAAGAGAAAAGAAACTGTTTACGCTTTGTTTCTCCAATTTTTCTCCACGTTTTTTTACAACAGTGAAAACCAAAAAAAATGTTAAAATCAGACACTTAAAGGAATGTAAATATTTGTGATAGAATTAAAGATGTAAAAAAAAAAAAAGAAAGTTATATTAACAAGACATGGTGGTGAAAAAACCCTTGTTTGTAGAGCAAAAAAACGAAAAGATGTTCATAGTGAAAAACATTTTATAGTGAAATAAAAGGTAAATAGTACTAAAGGTAAACAGAAGAAACTTGTGAAAAAAATGAGAAACAAACTTTTTTGTGAAAACAACAACAAAAAAACATTTTGAAAAAGAAAATATTTGTTGTGAAGTGAAAAAGCGACAGGAAAACACATTGTTTCTAGTGGAAACAACATTTTCTCTGTATTAAAAAAAAAAGACATTCATAGTGAACATTTTTTGTAATGTAAAGCATTCAAAAAACAAAAAAGTGAGAAAAATGTAAAAAAAAGAAATGTGAAAAAAAAACTGTTAAGAAAAGAAAAAGGTGAGAAAAAACTACTTTTAGTGAAAAAAAATGTCGACATCAGACACTTTAAGGAATGTAAATACTTGTGATAGATTTACAAACGTGAAAAAAAGTAAAAAGTAAAATGAAATCCTTTTGTAGTGGAAAAAGACGCCATTTAGTTCGTAATAATAATAACAAAAGACATTCGAAGTGAAAAAACATTTTGTAGTGAAAAACATTTCGTTTTTGAAAAAGTGGGGAAAAAACTAAAAAAAAAAGTGTCGAAATCAGAAACTTAAAGGAATTTAAATATTCGTGATAGAATTAAAACGTGAAAAGGTAAAAAAAAAAAATTGCGAAAAGAAAAAAAATGCAAAAAATAATGTAAAATAAAATTTCTTTTTTAGTGAAAAAAAAAAACAAAAACAAAAAACATTTTGTCTGTTGTATCAACATCAGAAACGTTAAGAAAATACAATATTTGAGGTAGAACAAATTATCTTACTAAAACTGGATCATTTTTTATGTATGCTGCTTTTTCTTTTGTTAACTGATGTGAAGTAACAGTTTCTATTTGGCCAAGCTTTTTTTTCCCCCTCTATTGAACTAAATTTTAATAGCTGAAATGTTGGTACCTGACACTGCTTTTCTGTGCTGGGCGTCCAGAGCCTGGTCGATTTCATCAAACAGGTAGAAAGGAGCAGGGTCGCATTTCTGGATGGCAAAGATGAGAGCCAGAGCCACCAAAGACTTCTGACCTCCCGAAAGCTGCTGCATCTCTCTCATCTCTCCCTGTTTACCTGTGAACGACACCTGACACACAAACACACGATTGGTCAAATATCAGCATGTAATAAATGCACACCTAAACACCTGATTCTCCATCATCTCTTTACCCTGATGCCCACTCCAGTGAACTGGTCTACACTGGGCACGCTGCTCTGGGAGGAAGATCCCCTCTCACTGTCTCCTCCCTCGCCCTCGTCCTGAGACTGTCCACCTTCTGTGTCGCCCTTCTTCATCACCAGAGTGGCTTTACCGCCAGGCACCAGCTTCTGAAATACCTCGCTGAAATTCTTAGACACCTTTAGGGAGACAAAGCAGGATAGTAAACATGATACATAACGTTTTTTGTGCTGAAAAAGAAAATAATAACTGGAGTCTTACAACCCTGTCAGTAAAAGATATATCAGGTTGAGTCTTTCTCATAGTCGTACCTGTTTAAAGGTGAGCTGGATGGCCTCGTATTTGCGCAGCTCCAGGACGTTCATGAGCTCCATGATGGATTTGTAGCCTCTGTCCAGCTCGTCCTGCCTCTTAATCAACTTCTCTTTCTGCTCTGAGAAATTGACAAACTGGTCCAGGGCTTTTTTGTTCACATGGCTGTACTTCTTCAGCTCTGTGTTACACTGCTCCAGCTTCCTGAACAACTACATACACAAAACAATTAAGTTAAAAAAAACAAAAACATCATAGAAATAGTATGAAGCCTCTAAGGGGACACAGTGATTAGAAAATAAAATGAGGGGGAGAAAAATGTCCATTCAAATGCGCTTACGTTCTCTCACTGCATTTTTGCACTCCCTTGAGAAACTTTTACATTCATTGCAAGCAAATTCAGTTTCAGTTGCATAGCTTCTCAGCTGAATCCAAAATTTCTGCAAGCAGATGCAATGGTTTTGCAAGTGAAAATTAGTCAAAATTATGTGAGTGAACGCGACATTTCTCAAGCAATAAGAGTTTTGCAAAAGTTTTCTTGAGAATGTAAGAATTTTGGGAGTGAATTTCAGAGGCAACATGAAAATTCTCTGTGTTCGCAAGGTTTCTCAAGGAAGAGAGAATATTTTGAGAATGAACGCAAAGGTTTTTAAGTGAATGTAAAAATTTGAATGTTTATGCTTAATTTCTGGAGGGAACATAAAATTAAATGTGAATGCATAGGTTTTCAGAGGAATGTAAAAATGCTGTGAGTTTGTGCAAAGTTTCAATGGGTAATGAAAAAAATTTGTGAGCGACTGCAAAGATTCTCAGGGAATCCTAAAGTTTTGAAAGCAACTGTAAAAATTTTGCGAGTGAACAAAGTTTCTTGAGGTAAGGTGAAAAAAAGTGCATAAGTTTGCCAAGTTTCTAACAGGTAACAAGGTAACACAAATTGTGTGAATGCTTGGAAGGTTTCTTGAGGGAAAGAGAATATTTTGCATGTGAACGCAAAGGTTTTTAGGGGAATGTAAAAATGAATGCAAGCGAATTCTGCGAGTAAAAGCAAAGTTTCTCAACGTAAAAAGAATTTTACACATTTTTGCAATTTTTTTGCATTTTTGCAACAAATTAAAAAAAAAAAAATGCACAAGTTCGCAAAGTTTCTGAGGGAACAAATTTTGTTAGTGTTTGCAAGGTTTCTCGAGGGTAAGAGAATATTGCGCATAAAAAGAATATTGTGTATGAAAGTAAAGGGGAATGTAAAAATTTTATGAGCAAATGTAGTTTTTTTTTTATGGTGTTTTGAGGGAATATAAAAATTTTGTACGCGAATACAAAGATTGTCAAGTTTTGCATTAAAATGTAAAAGTTTTGCCAGTGAACACAAAGTTTCTCAAGGTAACAGAAAATTCGAGATTGTCTAAAAGAGACCATTTTCAGAGTAAATACAAAGATTTTCAGTGAAATGCAAAAATTTTGCAGGTGAATGTAAAAATCTTGCGAGTTTATGTAAAGTTTCTTGAGTCAACATAAACATTTTGCATTCAATGCAAAGTAATAAGAATTTTGTGAATAAGAAAATTTTGTATTTTCATGGGAATGAAATAAAAAAAAAAATTGCGAGTTAAAGTTTCTTGGGGGAATGTAAAAACTGAGAATGAAAGCAAAATTTCTCTGGAAATGTTAAAGTTTTGCAAGCAAATAGAAAGAAATGTGTGATCGCAAAGTTTGAGAGTAAATGCGGAGCAAATGCAAGTTTCTTGGGGGAATACAACAGTTTTGCAAATGTAAAAATGCGAAATCTCTAGGGGCACGGAAAAGTTTCAATTAGACTTTTATCTCTTATTTTTTCAATCACCATGTTCACTAGTGGGTCTGCAGAACAGAACACCAACAAAATAAACACGAATCAGCTGCTAATTATCAAACTACAAAAAGCGTCAATTTCTTTCACACCAAAAATCAAAATGCACATTACGCCATAATTCCCACTTCTGAACCTGTAAGAGAAAATTCCAGAAGATAGCTCACAGAAACACACAGAAATGACACAATACATCATCCCTTCTCAACTCCACGCACTCAGGTTCACTAAGAAAGGGTGAAAAAACAAGAGCGCAGGCATGGGGTAATGAAGAATGAGTCACCTCTGTGTAGGAGGGCTGACACACAATAGAGCCCCTGACTGGAGCGGCGGAGAGAAAGGAGGCAGATCAACTAAGAGAACGAATATGAGAGCCAGGTGGGAGGGCTGCGAGACTGGAGGGGGATGAGAGGAAAAACTAAAGCCAGACGCGAGCCGAGGAGGAGGCAAGAGGCTTCTTCAAGGGTACCCGGTCATGTCGTGGTCTTCATGCGATTACGTAACATCAGTTTATACCCTCATTTGCGACATGCTTTTTGTTTTGAGCGAGAAGGAAAACGAGCTTTAATATCACTCTAAATGAGTCACAGGAAATTAGAACTTTTGACTAAAGGGGAAAAAAAGAAAGAAAACAATAAGCTCCAGATATGCTTGCTGTACCTGTTTGAGTGTGAGTGTCTGGTACTTTTCGAAGGCCTCCTGAGGCAGGGAACCCAGCTCGCGGATCTTCTTCATGCACTCCTCTTTCTTCTTCAGTAACATGCCCTGTCTGTTGGTCATCTTCTCCAGCTCCTTCGTGTCATGGTTGATGGCTTCGTTCTGCTCCTTCTCGATGTTCTTCCAGCGCTCCATACTCTTCTGGTGGTCCTTTATTTCCACCTCCGTCTTATCGATGAGGGAGTCCAAATCTGAAAAGTGAAAAATGACACGACAAATAAAATGCAGACTAACAAAAGTAGGAGTTTTTAAGAAAAAAGAAATGATTATTTGAGTTTTCACTCACCCTCAGATCGAGCCATAGTGTCTTTTATGCGTTTATTAATGCCATCCAATTCTGACGTTGTCGCCGTGAGGACGGTTCCTCCTTCGGTTTCTCTTAGCTCATTCAATTCCTACACAAAAACGTGCACTTTTTTTAGTTCACCACATGCCATTGGGTTTTATAAAGGTTATATCAATTAAAATTAAATCTGGCATCTTCACCTGCTCGACTTGGTCGAGACGTTTGCGCAGGTTCTCGTTGAGGTACGTCTCCACCCTGGTCATGATTCCCTCCAGCTTAATTCTCTCATTCAGCAGCTGTCTGTTGTCCTATAACAAAAAAAACGTGCCAAACGTGAAAAACAAACATCTTTAGCTGACCCCAGACTAAAGGGCCAAAAGCCACTTGTTCGGTTTTAATTGTTTATTATAAAGGCAATTTGGACTAAAAACAGAACGTGGCTTTTGGCCACATGAACGCACATCTGAAGGAATAAATGAAACTAATATGCATATGCTTCAATGCTAAGCCTGTCTGAAAATACAAAAGCAGACAAATTAGCAAACCAAATTGAAGGGCATACGAAAATAACAAAGGCTAATGATGTGGGCCGGTTATACAACATTTAAAGTAGCTTTTCAATTGTCTGCTGTGTGTCGTGTGTCGGGCTGGAGGTGGTAAAGAGCTGCAGCTGTGGCTTCAGGGATAATTCACTACAACTGACGATGGATTTTGCAGTTTTGCGAGGTTTAGATTTACATCTGATGGTCAGTGACCAGTCCATGTTGCCATCTGTACCTGCTGGTAGGGCCAGGCAACTTATTGTGTTTTATTTTCAAATACGTTTAGAGCATAAATGAAGACAAACAGTTGTTTTATTATATTTTATATATTTTAATTTTATATCATTTTTATTTATATTTTAAGGAAATATGCTGTTATAATAGCATTTAAACATAAATTACGGTTTTCAAACTGAATTTGTAAGCGCAAATAAATGACTAGGGCTACTATCACTAACGATCTTTTTGGTAATCAAGTAATTATATTCTGACAATTAATTGAGTAATCAGATAATTTGGTAACGATGGACGATTAATCAGATCATTTTCATAATCAGATAAAGTGCTGAATATTCTGACGATTAATCGACCGATTTTCCTGCTGATTAATCGAGTGATCAGATAATTTTGGCAATAGCGTAATCAGTCCATTATTCTGATGACTGATCAGGTAATCGATTGATTATTCTGCTGAGTAATCAAGTAATCGGATAATTTTGTAATCAAATAATCTGATGATTATTCTGACAAATAGAGCAATTGGATAATTTTGGTGATAGAGTAACCTGTCGATTATTCTGCCGATTAATCGAGTAATCTGCAGATTATTTTGTCGATTAATTGAGTAATCAGATGATTTTGGTAACTGAATAATCAGTCTATTATTCGATCGATTAATTAGATAATTATAATTTGTTTGTGGTAATAAAAATAGACCTGCTCAAACAACAGCCTTTAAAATTAGGGCTGCACGATAAATCGTGTCAAAATCGCAATTGATATTAAAAAAAGCTGCGATATTCATGTGCGCATCTTGTCAGTGAAGCACGGTTCTGTGATCAGTAGAAATCCAGGAAATAACACGATCGCTGCAGCTGAATAAACAGAAGACTTAACTGCTTTCATTGATTTAACGTGACTAATAAACACACAGCTACGACAAAATATGGTTTATCTGACTTCTTATAATTTTCATTACAATACAGTATATAATAATGCAAAGCTGTTCGACATTGCTTTTATTACACCCTAGAATGCTATAAAATATTTTGTGTGCCTTATTCTGTGTAAGAAGCCACATCATCTCCCAGAAGGATTTATTTCAATCACTCGACTGAAGTTATGAAGTGAGTTTTAACTAAAAACATGTTACTAAATTTGGTATTTACACGTATAATATTGATGATATTGTCTTTTATTTTCAAACCGCAATGAACAGTTAGCATATTGAGAACGATACTGATGATGATGATTTTCCTGGTTACTCGACATGGGCAAAATGCAATAGAGGATTTTTTAAAAAATGAGTACTCGAACTGAATCGAAAAATCATGACAGCCCTATAACTGACTACATGATAATTGTGTGTTAATTGTGTTGTTAAACCTGTTGCAGCTGTCTGATCTCGTCGTTGAGGTCGTCCACTCTGCGCTGGTCTTCTAAACTGAGCTGAGAGAGCAGGTCCGTACCCAGCTCTGCTTTTAGAGACTCCCGCGTGCTCTCCATGGCGTGCAGACTGGCCTCCAGACTCTGAAGACTGCGTTGCTGTGGGAAACACCGGAGAAAAACCAAATTAAAGATCTGGTACACAAATAATATAATGGGAAATAACAGCAGTTCTAATATTGACGCCTGAAATACAGCAGCTTGAGTTACCTTGGGCATAAATGTTTTCTCAGACTGCTGTCTCTTCTCCTTTAGCATCTTCATCTCAGACAGGATACTGTCTCTGGATGCCTTGAACTTCCTCTGTTGAGTCTCGATTTGCTGCATCTGATTCATCAGCTGGTCAATTTCATTATTGATACGTGAAGAACTGAGTTAAGGAGCAGACTAGAACTTTCTTCTTGCTAATCTGTTTTTTTAGTATTATTTATATATTATAGTAAGTATTAATGCTAATATGCTTTTATTTTCATATTCGGTTTTAATTTGTGGTGATTTTTTTCTACTTAGCTTTAATTTATTTTTATTTTTTAAGTGAGCTGCCAAAGCAACATTTCTTTATTTATTTCAACTAACAAAAACAATTTTCAATAGTTTTAGTTTACAAGAAAAACTAAAAAATATACACATCTCAGTTGTGCGAATACTTTGACAAGCTGTTGAATACTTTTATTTTGCCTGTTTTCGCTGAAGCTGAGAAAATGATTATGTCATCATATTAGATCTGAATTAGTCAGAGCATGAGCTACACAAAGCCAATGTGAGTTGAGCAAAAAACTAAACCAGCTTTAAACAATCATCACTCTAGGCCTTGAGAATCATGTCCACCAATTCAGACACACAATGTCTCATCCCTCTACTCACTAAAATAACACCACGTGTGCAGCTCACGCATGACTACATACACGTTAATAACTAGCTGACTCATTCTGTGATCCTCTGTGACCTTGTGTCATGAAGGCCGATTAAACCAGAATGCTCTACTGGGCAAGACAAACACAATTAGGACTCAACAATCAATTCGATTCCACGCTACTGCACAAGTAAGCCTGTGTGTGAGGAGGATATGTTCAATGTTTCTACGCAGGTTCTCGTTGAGTTTGGCCTCGAGTTCTCCGAGCTCCTCCTCGGCCTTCCTCATGTCCTTCTGCAGCTCCAGACGAGACTTACGCGTGTCGTAGTAGCCACCGGTCAGAGCGCCACGATGACTCACCTGATCACCTGATACACCAAACAAGTGTTTAGAATTCATTTGAAAACCAACAAAAAAAGTATACCAAATAGCACTGTGACAGCTTACCCTCCAGAGTAATGCAGTCCATAGTAAAAGCTCGAGCCAGCTGAGTGGACACTTCCATACTGCGGCAGATCAGCGTCTTCCCGAACACGTGCTTGAAGGCCTTGTCGAAGTTTGGACTGTAACGGAGCTTGCTGATCATAGGGATTGCATCCTACAGCAAATGTAGAGAAGGAATGAGAGGTTATTTTTAGAGATTTCCATTTAACAGAATGACAGAAAATTAAAATGCAGAAAAAGAAAATGAATGAGCTTCATGTTAAAAACAGGGTTATTACAAGGGGTGCACGCGGTACGCAGGTGCGCGCATGCGTGACCAAACAAAAAAAAAAGGAAAAAAAATATATATATATGCACTGTGTGAATAAGTTTAGATCGTTCATTTGTGTACCGACATGGTTGATAGCTGTTAATGCACAATTATCATTTTAGGTCGATAAACTGTAATACAGTAGAAGATTTATATTCGAACTGAAAGCATAAATCTAGGCTATCCGCTGCCATTTTCAAAGCACAATGCAAAACTGTGACTTTTTATTTACTGACGTGCTTCAAACGGCAGCGCTAAACCCAAAGGGAGCTTACCAGCAACCCAGCAAAATAAAAGCTAGCAGATTTTACGTTTGAAATTATAAAAATTTCACACTATGTGCAGTGTGTGGACTAAACCAAATTTCCAGCTACTCTTATAAGAACCAGACTGAAAAACCTATGTGCACTTCTGGTTATCACAGTTAATTAAAATCTAAAAGCTACCAACGCAACAATTTTTATTTAGTTCAACCTGAAGCACTAAAATAACTATAACTAAATAACCTAAAACTAATAAATATTAGTAAATAATAACTATAAAAACATAAATTACCAAAACTTTAAAATGAAAGCTAAAACAGAAAATACAAAGACCTATAAAAAACCTATAATAGTACATTAATAACAATCAAATTATCAGAATCCAAATGAATAAATAAAAGAAAGAAAAAATGAATGCATAAATAACACAACTTTTTGTCCACCAGGAGTTGGTGGATGGTATTAAATGGGCATTCCTGAAAATTATAGAAATTAATACTTTTTATTTAGTAAGAATGCTTTAGATTGATCAAAGGAGATGGTAAAGACATTTATAAATGTCACAATGATTCCTATTTCACATAAATGCTGTTCTTCTGAACTTTCTATTCCTACTCAGCTATTTTCACTAAAATAGCTATAACTAAATAACCTAAAACTAATAAATATTAGTAAATAATAACTAACTATAAAAACATAAATTACCAAAACTTTAAAATTAAACTTTTTATTCAAAGAAACCTGAAAAAACCTACTCAGCTATAAATGTCTATGATATAGATATTTATAAATGTCACAATGATTTCTATTTCACATGAATGCTGTTCTTCTGAACTTTCTATTCAAAGAAACCTGAAAAAAACCTACTCAGCTATTTTCAACATAATAATTATAATAAACGTTTTTTTGAATTTTACAGTTTTTGTTGTACTTCAAATAAAAGCAGGCTTGGTGAGCAGAAAAGGCTTCTTTAAAAAAAAAAAAAAAAAAACATTAAAAATTGTACTGTTCAAGAACTTTTGACTGGTAGTGCAGAGGAACAGTTCACAAGAAGATCAAGAAAATGCATTTAGGAAATTCAGCAGGGTGCATTTGAAATGTCATGTCAGTGGTGTAAGCTTACGTTCGTCTCAGGGTAAGCGGTGTCCCTGACATCCAGTTTGCTGAGGGGCAGGAAGGTGACCTCTCCAGGCAGGTTCATCTTATTAAACTCCATCAGAATCTTGGTGCTCACTTCATCCGTTTCCACGATGTGGTAAAACAGCCTGAACAAACAGCAGCCCACACAACTCCATCACCGTCAACGGTCACACAGATCGACACTATGCATTAAAAACACTAATAATAATCAATGTGTCTGACCTGGTGCCAGCAGTCACCTCCACACAAGTGTAGAAAGCAGGTTCGCACTCAAAGTTGTTCATGACGATGCCGTGATAACCGTTGATGACGTGCTGGTTGATGCCCTTCCGGCGGAAATGCTCCAATACTTTATTAATGCTGTCGATGCCATTCAAAATAGCCTGGAGAAAAAGCAAAACACTGTGTTTCGAAGTTTGTATTTTTATTTCAAGCCAAGATGATGAGGTTCTGAAAATCCCACTTCATCTATACTGGTATATATTTTTGTAACGTGGGAGAGTTGCTATAATTAGTGACTGACTCAGTCCATGAGAAACGATCAAGCAGCCAAGCTGAGTTTAGGAGATACGGATTCAATTCAGCTAGTACACAGTGAACCGGTGTGGGCGACATATTTACGTGATTTTAAATACATACACACTGGTTACATATAATGAACTATGCGGTAAAATTAAAACGTGATATGGCTTAGTGTGATTATCGAATCTCAAAGAATGTGATTTACTTAAATATAAGCATATATTATATACTATTATATTTGAATAATTATTTTTTACATACTAATCTGTACTATTTTACATTGAAATATTAGAACAATAGTATTGTACTGTATTTTTTTATACTAATTTACTATTTAACAGTGAAATATTACATATTACAGTAACCAATATTACAAATATTACAATATAACAGTTATACTTTATATTTTGTTTTGTGTATTTCTTGGTATTACAAAATTAAAATAACAACACCTATTATTATAATTATTATTATTATTATTATTTTCTATATACAATTCTATATTTAAAAAAATATATAGATAAAGATTTTTTAAATAGAAATGTTTACAATTTACAGTGAAACATTATAACATACCTTATATTTAGTTTTGTATATTTCTTATTAATAAATTAAACAATACCTATTATTAGTAGTAGTACATATTTATTGGCATTAAGATATAATATATATTATATATTATAATTAAAAATGTTTAGTTTTATATTTTTTTTACTGAATTTTTTTACATACTAATTTACACTATTTTACAGTAAAATATTATAATATAATATAAAATATTGTAACATTTATACTTTATACTATAAAAAAAACTTAAGATTCTAAAACAATGAATTAAATAATACATTTATTATTTGTATTTATTTTGTCCATCATTTTCCCAAAATTATGCAGCCCAATTCTAAGGCCATATTTTAAGAGAAAACAGAAAATGTTTCAAGGCTGTAGATAGCCATGATATTTATGTAACATAATTATAAACAGATAATTCACAGAATAAAATAAAAAATAAAATCATTAACACGCAGGACTGTTTTGGTTTCGAACCTTTCCGGTGGCTGCTCGCAGTAGCTGTTGTTTCTTCTCCAGGTCTTCTCGTTTGGCTGCCAGCGCCTGTTGTTCTGCGTTCTCCTCTCTCCACAGGTAGCTGCGGGAGGAGGGACACGGACACACCCGTTAGCCCTGGCTCACAAACGCTACGCCTGGCTTCAGCAGGAGACCCTATTCTATAGCCCATCCGTCAAGCCTCACCGTGCTGAGAAACCTATGGCTCGTGGATTATTAATAACTAAAAAGCCAGGTGAGGAGGGGAACGGCTCAAACAGGTAATAAGAAAATGGAAATGGAATGGAAACATGGACCAAAGCCAGACATTTTCCTATGGTGGATCTTACTTTCTCTCGCTCTGAAGTTCATCCTTGCGGTTCTTCACCTCGTAGTACTTCTTGTCCAGCTCCTCCACTCGAGTCTTCACTTCGTTCAAGTCCTGGTCCAGTTTCTGTGGTTGGGAAGAAATGTTAAAGGTTTAAAAACATCCTAAAGGAACAGTTCACCTAAAAGTTAAGTTTAACACATGCTCAAGTCATCCAAGATGTAGACGAGTTTGTTTCTTCATCAGAACAGATTTGGAGAAATGTAGCAGTACATCACTCGCTCACCAATGGATGCGAATGGGTGCCGTCAGAATGAGAGTCCAAACAGCTGATAAAAACACTGTGGTAATCTACACCAATCAAGTCCATCAGTTAACATCTTGTGAAGTGAAAAGCTACATGTTTATTAGAAATAAATCCATCATTATGATGTTTTTAGCTTCAAACAATCACTTTTGACCAAGTGCCACCCATAATAACTCTCCCTCAGGAAAACGTCCATCTCCTGCTGACCTCTCACATCAAAAACTACCCACATACTTTTTTTAATAACTGTTTTTAATAACTGGAGTGTTTTTGCTTGTAAACAGTGCTTGATCTGTGCATATTTCGCTCCTGTTTCAGCCGAGATGACTTTTTCAGTGGAAGTTTCTTAAAAACACACAGCTTTTCTCTTCCACAAGACATTATTTGATGGACTGGAGTGGTGATGGTGATGTTTTTTAATCAACTGTTTGGACTTTCATTCTGACGGCACCCATTCACATCCATTGGTGAGCAAGTGATGTAATGCTACATTTCTCCAAATCTGTTGAAAAAACAAACTCATCTACATCTTGGATGACTTTTTTTTTTTTTTTAAATCAATTTCTCATTTTTGGTTGACTTCCTATTCTTTTAAAGTATAAATGCTGCCCATACAACTGGCTAAAGTTGCAGATCTACTGTTCAACACCAAGATGTACTTCAACTGCTCAATAGTATGAATCTTACATTGTACTGTTCCAGGTTTCTCTCTTTATTGGCCTCAGTGTCCTCCAGATCTTTGTGGATGGCAGCGATCTGCCGTTTCTTGTCGTTGATGGCTTGATCCAGAGACTTCAGCTCTTTCTTGATCCATTTGTCCCTCTCTTCTTTAGAGGTGAACTGACTGCCTCTGCCTTGTTTGGCATATAGGTCTGTTCGCTCTTGTGTGGCTTGAGCAAGTCTGAAAAATGCACAAACAAAACAAATGGCTTTTAGAACAAAACATACTTAAAGTATTACCTGAAGACAGGACTTGATTTTATACACAATATGACTGGATAAAAATATTGCCATTTTGATAAACTCTTACAAAATCAAAAAGTTTCTAAATTAATAACGTAGTAGTGGTGGCCATAAGCAAATTAGAGCTGGGCGATATTTTCAGATTTTATAGATTAATTCGAACGTAAATGTTTTGCCACAATTTTATTTTTTTGGAAATCGAGGACATGGAGATTTTGAATAGAAATATTACCAAACATTACAATTAGACATTTTGACAAAACGGCAAAGAGAAAAGAACGATCTAACCGCATGTCTCATATATCGCCAGGTGCCATTCACACAGGATGCACTTTTATGTTGACAAAGATGTAACGTGGGCAGTGGAATAGGAAAAACATGGTGGGGGTGAACTTCTTTTGACCTGAGCGCCTCGTTTTTATAACGCTGTTTAATGCATGAGACGCTGCTAGAGACGTGAGTGCAACAGTCAAACGAGTCAGATTATGTAGAAAAAGCAATAGAAAAGCAGCTCAATTGAATTCAAAAACCTGTTAAGAACTACTCCTGTATGTCTGATATTATGGTTAATAAGTCTACTGGTGTTATACCTTCAGTCTTTTTGAAACCTTGATTTGTAAGATTGTTTTTAAAGCACTTTCCTTGTAAAATTTCTTTACATATAATATGTAAAAAAACTAAATAAATAAAAAGTTTGTACGAGATGTAGTTGTAGCTCATGCATCTTTTCTGCAAAGAAGAGGGTTAATAGAGGAAAAAAGTTACTTGAATCATGTAGTTACATTTTCAAGCTGGTTAGTTAAAAATCATAAAAAAAACTTTCTGAAAAAATAAATAAATAAATATCAAGATTTAATTTTTTTGCCATATCATCCAGTCCTAAAGCAAACAATAGTTTTGGAAGACTGTGACATAAAATATACTAGATACTGAAAAGGAAAAAAATTAAATAAAATAAAGCAAGCACTTCAATACAGCTGAAGTAAACAGTTTACATAAACCTTGCAGAATCTGCAAAATGTTAATTATTCTACCAAAATAACAGGGATCATACAAAATGAACAAAGTTAGTTTTTAGTTATCTTTTTACTTACTTAAGATTTCACATAAAAGACGTTTACATATAGTCCACATGAGAAAATAATAGTTGAATACACTTGATTATTCATACAGTGTTGTTACCTGAATGATCTACAGTTGTATTTTTTTGTTTAGTGATAGTTGTTCATGAATTCGTTGTTTGTCCTGAACAATTAAAACTGCCTGCTGTTCTTCACAAAAATACTTCAGGTTCCACAAATTTTGGTGTATTTGAACCCTTTCCAACAATGACTGTATGATTTTGAGATCCATCTTTTCACACTGAGAACAACTAAGGGACTCAAATGTGATTATTACAGAAGGTTCAAACACTCACTGATGCTTTAGAAGGCAAAACGATGGGTTCAAATACACAAAAATGCTGAAAAAAAACAAAGAATTTGTGGTAGTTGAAGGGTTTTTTCTGAAGAACAGCAGACAGTTTGACTGTTCAGGACAAACAACTATCACTTAAAAAAAAAAAAAAATCATTCTGGTAACAACACAGTATTAACAATCAAGTGTATGTAAACTTTTGAATGGGGTCATTTTCATATATTCAACTATTATTTTCTCTTGTGGACTATATGTGAACGTCTTTAATTTTAAAAACATCTTATTCAGGACAGTACTGAATAAAAAATAAAAACTCTCTTCATTTTGTATGATCCCTCTTATTTTGGGAAAATAATTAACACTGTGCAGATCCTGCAAGGTGTATGTAAAATTATGATTTAGCTGTATATCCCACCCAAACGTCCTGTTTCACTACGAAGTAAATCAACACAACAAAGAGTACCGGGTCATACACTTCACAGGCCCGTTTCAACACTTCAAACAGTTTACCGGGAAATTCCTCGCTCTTCTCTTTCTTTCACGGTGTTAAACTTGGGTTCTGTTTCCTGCAGCTCCTTCTGTTTCTCTTCAATCTTCTCCAGAAGCTTCTGCCGCTCTTTGAGCAGCCGTTTCTGTTGGACAGGAAGCGAGTAGAGTACTGAATCACAAACAGCAACATCAATCTTCCCTCTTTTTATAGAAAACCTAAATACATTTTGCGCAAATGCTCAAGGAGGCATTCACATTTAAACATGGAAGAATGAACCGCGCACAAACAGGTGTGTAGATTCAGCGTCACGATCTGAACAAAGGGGATCTCCATCTGAGCAAACGTACATTCGCATTCACCAATCAAAGGGCAAATGACGCACTTCTGCCTCTCCTCCATAGGAAAACACACACATCCCTGGCCAGGTGGGGCTAATCCTTCTCTAAACCAGGCAGGGATGCAGAAGGGCCGTCCGAAAGTGTGTATTTCACACATACAGGGATACACGAGCGTTATGTGTGTGTTTGCGTCTGGCTACAAGCCCGGGCTGGAGTGAGCGTGTGTAGATAGTGACGCAGACGGAGACACTGCGGACCCTCTGTTCACTAGTGGCTGCCAGCATTTCCTGCAGCTCTCTGGCCGTTCGTGTGCAGTTATGAGTGTGTTTGCATTCGCGAGCATGTGTATCAAACTCGCGTGTTTGCTTATGTGAATTCGGTCACCACTTTGCTTTTGCAGTGAGCAATTTAGCAAAGTAAGCAGGGGCATATTTGTTTTGGGGTTTATACTTGTACGACACAGCTTCTTGAGCAGCAAATCAGCATATTAGACTAATTTCTGGAGTAATGATGCTGAAAATTCAGCTTTGCATCACAGGAATAAATTACATTTTAAAACATATTAAAATAGAATTCAGTTCTTTTAAAGTATAAAATTATTTCACAATATTAGTTTTTACTACTTTTTTGATCAATTAAATGCAGCCTGGGTGAACATAAAAACAGTTGTTTTAAAAACTTTAACAGAAATCAAAACATTTTTTTTCCCAAACATCGACTTTCTTTTTTCCAAGATGGAAACACATTTTCTTCGAAATGTGTGTGTCGAGTGCATATGTGTGCCTGTAGCGCGTGCATGTGTTAGCGCGTGTGCGTCTGCTAGTCGTACCCTCTGTTCGCTGTTTCCTGCCAGCTCGTCCTGCAGATCTTTGGCTTTGAGCTCCAGTTTGGTCCTCTGTTTGATCTGCTCCTGTCGCTCGGCGCTCAGCTGTTCTTTCTCCTCCTTCATGGCGGAGATTCGAGACTTCAGCTCCCTCACCACACGCTCCGTCTCCTACAGAGACACAGAGAGACTGAGGTTAGATAAGATTACACAATATAAGCTGTGGTATAACGTGTGAAAGCAGATTCTTAGTAGATCTTCACATTTCAATACTAGGGGCCTATGATTTGAAAATGTGGACAGAATTGTGGAATCCAGTCATAAACTGAATTTACTGTATAACTTGGAATGTCATGGAATTTGCTACATTTTGGAATGAACGTAGGCCAGTACACTTAAATCAAACCGCAATATGGATTAGAGCTGTCACTAACTATTATTTTTTCAAGTAAACAGCTGATTATTCTGACAATTAATCAAGTAATCAGATAATTATAGGGTCTTATGATTTCTTATGTTTTTATCCTCTGCCGCCTCACTATATGAATACATGAACACAATCTCTAGAACTGCTCTGTCACATCATGAAAACTTCATTTCATATACAAACAGAAACATACTGGTCTTCACAGCAACCTGTCAAAAAAAGTTTGGTTTAACTTGAAGAAATTGTGACAGAAATATATATTTTTTATGTAATGATAGCACGACTACTACTACTACTACTACTACTATTTAATTATTATCAAAACCAGAAAGAAATATTTACAATAATTTTTTTACAAAAAAAAACAAATACACACAGTATTTCTGAAAAATAAATAATAATATTTAATTATATTTTTTTAATAAAATCAATTAATGAAAGATATTTTTGATTACTAAAATTTACTGAAACTATTGAAATTGATTCCAGATTTATTTTAAACAGAATTTGGTAAAAATAAAACTGAATTTAAGGAAAAAAAGAAAGAAAAAAAAGAATATATATATATATATATATATATATATAAATAAATAAATAATCAATTAATTAGAGATGCTTTTAATTAATGATTTCATTACTGGAAAATTAATGGAAAACATAATCTGTTAAAAGTACACCTGAATTAAAGGAAACAAGAAAGAAAATAAAAATATATATATTTTTAAATAAAATCAATTAATTAGAGATGCTTTTAATTATTAAATTTAATGAAACCATTAAAATGGAACAGAAAATGAAAGAAAAACTTAATTTGGTAAAAAAAATTAAAAGAATTTGGGGAAAATAGAAAGAATATATATATATATATATATATATATATATACTTTTTTTTTTTAATAACATCAGTTAATTGGAGAAGTTTTTAATTATTAAAATTGAATTAAACCATTAAATAGGCACACAGAAAATTAATGAAAAACCAGAATTTGGTAAAAATACAACTGAGTTTAAGGAAAAAGAAAGAAAGAAAATAAAAATATATATATTTTTAAATAAAATCAATTAATTAGAGATGCTTTTAATTATTACAATTTAATGAAACCATTAAAATGGAACCCAGAAAATAATGGAAAACAGAATTTGGTAAAAATAAAACTGAATTTGGGAAATAAAGACAATAAAATAATAACAATAACGAGAAATACTGAGAAAAAATAACAATGTGCAGTAAACCTGTTTGTACTACAAACCAGTGTGTTCATAATTAAGATAACACATTAAGATAACATTGTAAGCCACACCAATGTGCAATATCAAGCAACAAAATTAGCCGTTTTGTACAGCTAAAAATAGCTAGACGCAGATGAGACCGGAAGCCACACCCATTAAATTTACAAATGGCTGCGTCCGCTCTTACAGGGAAAATAAGGTGAATACTTTATTTTGAGTTTGTAGGCCCAATTTCCTAGACACACTGGATGAGAAATGAACTTGAAATAAGACTAATCTTTTCTACAAAGAATGTTCATGGTCTTATTGTGCTTGATTCATCAGTGCATGATAATCTAAAATGAAAAACATAAAATGTTTTTGTTATGTGCCGATATGTGACTGCAAAAAGTGTAATAAAAAGTGTAATAAACTGGGTTTTTTTACATTTTCAGAAGAAAATGTGATAAATTCCCACGCAAAATGTGTCACCATGATGTCAGGCTGTCTGACAGTCGCTTGGACATTGTGTTTTTAGCACTTTCCCAAAACAAGAACGCACTGAAGCGCTCAGTTTACCTCCACTTTGTCTCGAGCATCTTGTTGAGCGTCTCGCAGTTGTCTCGATTTGTCTCCACAGGTCTCTCTCTTACTGGACAACTAGAGGAGACAATCACACAATCCTTAAATCATCAGCAACAAAGCATTATACAGTGCTGAATACTCATGCCATTTACTGTTATGACCGAATTAGATTGAGAAGCTGATGACAAGTACGAATTGCTGCGTGTACCTCGTCCAGTTTGGCCCGGGTCTCGTTGAGCTCCTGGTTGTAGATGGTGTACTCCAGCGCTCTTCTCATTTTGTCCCACTTCTGGTACTGAGCCAGTTCCTCTTTCTCGTCCTCCAGTGTGTGCAGACGCTCCTCGATGTACTTTAGCAGCTCATTAATCTTCTCTCGCTTTCCCTCTGCACACATACACACAAGAACAAACTGAACATCATGAACCCTTGACCATAAAACACAAAAGTAAAGCACTGACTGCAGTGTTTCCGGCACTGCTTTAGCAATAAATGACTTTTTTACTTTAATGACACATTTGAATAGAAACATATCCTACCTGTCTCTTTCATAAGCGAGATACTCTCTTCTTTGCGTTCATCATAGACTCTGGTGCCGGCCACCTCTCTGAGCAGCTTCAGACGCTGAGAGTCAGGCGCTGTTGCCATCTGATTGATCTGTTTTCATGTTTCAGACAATGAAATGAGAGTAAGAAAGTGAACACACTCATTGAGAATGTGTTAAAGGATTAGTTCACTTCCAGAATAAAAAAATGCCTCAATTTATTCACCCCATGCCATCCAAGATGCTCATGTCTTTCTTCAGTCGTAAAGAAATTAAGGTTTTCGAGGAAAATATTCCAGGATTTTTCTCCATATAGTGGACTTCAATGGGGATCAATGGGTTGAAGGTCCAAATTGCAGTTTCAATGCAGCTTCAAAGGGCTCTACATGATCCCAGCCAAAAAATAAGAGCCTTATCTAGCGAAACGATAAGTCATTTTCTAAAAATAATCAACATTTATAGACTTTTTAACCACAAATGCTCGTCTTGCACTTGCTGGACTAGCGTGGTTAGTTCTTCGTCTGTGACCTTCGGTACAAAAAGGTAGGGTAGGGCGAAAAACTCCTTCTCATTTTCTCCTCCAGCTTCAAAATTGTCAACATTGTTTATATCTTTTTTTGTAAATGGCATTTGGAAGCATGTGATTAGCTAGAGACAAAAAAGCAGGAAAATTTGACCACGCCCCAACTCACACCCACGAGCCATGCCCCCAGCATGCATGCCCATTTTCCAAGTCAATATGATTCTTTAGGGTCTTAATGAAAAGTCTATAATATACTTTGGTTAAAAATTCTCAATGGTTGTGTAAAACAACACCCTTTTTACCTCTGCTCTGCAAAAATCATTCTGTTCTGGTCGAGGCTACTTTAAATGTTAATGAGCTCTGCTCGTCCCGCCAATCTCTTCTCTCTGTGGAGTGACAAGCCTGTTTATTTTAGCCGCATTTAGCGCGTTCAGCCGTGAAACTGGCTAACTAGCACATTATTAGGAAAGGTGATTGCAGAGATTCATAAAAAAACCTTACACTCATTTCTGCTGTAAGTGAAGCTGGATCACGAATGATTTGCGCGAACATAGACGGATATATGTAG
>JAHKKF010500113.1:0-12005 GCA_019740295.1 Labeo calbasu
TTTTTAATTAAATATTTATTTTAATTAACTACATTTATTTTATTAAATATTTTAATAATAAATTATTAAATACTTAATTTCAAGCCAAAATATGTAAGCTGTTTAAATGTGTATATTAAATATTAAATCCATATTTCAAGTTTTCATTTTCCTTTCTTTTTTTTCTACTTGGATAATTTATGTCTCACTGGTGTTACATTTATTAATCTATGATTTATTGCTGTTTAAATTAATCTTTTATGACAGTTTATCACTGATGTCACAACCCTTGTTTCATTTGTTAAATAAAATAAGAAGTAGAACAGAAAACAAAAAACAAAAAAGATTTTCCTTGCAACTCTCATGCGGTTATTATATCAAATTTCTAAAAGACAGTCAGATACATTTTTTTTAATATATCTTTTAATAGTTAAATATTTACTTGAAATGAACACACTCATTATTATTTTTTTAAATATTTTTACAAATATTTAAATGTTTATTTTAATAATTTTTTATGAGAATGTCATTGGTGTTACAACCCTTGCTTCATTTGTAACAATAAATAAGAAACAGAACAAAAGAGCAAAAGTTGATGGGATTTTACTTGCTACTCTCACTTTTTATTAATTAAACATTTATTTTAATTAACTAATAAATAATAAATTATTAAATATTTAATTTCAAGTCAAGATATAGAAGTTGTTTAAATGTGTAAACCATATTTAAAGTTTTTCTTTATTTTTTTCAGCTTGACTAATTTATGTTTCACTGGTGTTACATTAATTAATCTATGATTTGTTACTGCTTAAATTAACCTTTCATCAGAGTTTTAAATTAAATAAGAAACAGAACCAATAAACAAAAGTTAATTTGAGATTTTCCTTGCAACTCTTACAGTCATCGTGCCAGATTTCTAAAAGAACCTTTATGGCGAAAAGGAAGGGAGAATCAATAAGGAAGGATTCATAATATATCACTGCACTTTACTAGGGTAATAAACGGACCCCGGCACATAATGAAATGAGTATTTTTAGACACTGATGAGGAAGTAATAACTGGGTGGAACTATAGCGAGTGTAGAGCTCACTGTGAAGTGGTTAACAACAGCTCAAGTTAAAGACCTCAACAGCACAGATGTTTACAGTCATTCATGTTTTACACTTTATATTTTAAAACAAAATAATAAATCACTTTTAGCTTTGTTGCAGTTCACTTAAATGAATAGTTCACCTATTAAACACAAAAAAAGCAGAATTTTCATTTTTTAGTTAACCATCCCAAAAATGGAATTTTAATAGGCATACATATTCTATAAATGTATATATTTTATCAATTGTACATTTTCAATACAGAACAAAAAAAATAAAGTACAGCATATCACACTTGATATGAACGACTAACGTTACTTATGTGACTAATGTGACTAGTGAAAAACAAACAGTTTATTAGTCAGAAATCTTCCTGACTGACATGTTTTGCTGTGTAATCTGCGTTCAGACTGAAATGAGACTTAAAAACTAATAATATATTCGCGTTATTTTCAGTAAAACAGCTTCTCATCTGCTTTTTAAGTACCAGGCATCTCAATCAGTTTAACAGCTGGGCTTATCGCTCAAGCTTGAACTAACACCGCATTACAATAACTGACATCAAAACACAAGTTTATAACCAATTCATGACTTTCGACATGAATTACACACGCATATGAGCACTATACTCAGAAACTGAGTTGAATTTCGCTACATATCTGGTACCAGTCAGTTACTGACACTTCCTGCCCAAACCACTGCAACAACTAACCAGCAACTTTTTACCAGCTGTGCTCCATTCAACCAAGTCAACAAAGGTCGAAACTTACATATACAGAGCTCCACCACGTAAGCGTAGTAGGACCAGCACACGACCAGGTTGATAAAAATCACAGGTATCCAGGATAAACCCCGTTGACAGCATCTTACCGCATGAGAGGGCGCCATCTTTAATCCGACCCTCCGAAAGGGTGTCGGTGACGTCACGACACGAGTCTCGTCCGATCTATGAGCGCGGAGAAAAACAAAGAGCTATTTCACACCAGCAGCACATTAATTCCCCATTATCTGACAATTGCTCTCGAATGTACCGTTTTTAAATTAATAATACAATAAACGCACAATTTCATTTTGATTCGTTTGTTTTATTATGCGATTAATGAGCCTTAAAGGAACAGTACGCTCAAAATTAAACCAGCGTTCATCTATTTGCTATTCTGACTTGCATTTTATAAGACTTGAACTTGAATTTTGTTGTATCATTAGCGTGAGGGTTTAAAAGGCGAATAACTCCCATAAGGCAAAAAAAAAAATAAACAAAAATCTTCTGGCCAAAATATGTTTTAAATATGCCAAATATATGTTGTACACAGCGACAAGCGCAATGAAAGGGGCAAGAAAATACATTTCCAATCTTATAGTTACAATGAATCAATAATGTTTATTTTGTTTCTATATTTTATTATCATGTTTCTCTTTTTAAAATGTTGTAAAGTATGTTCCATGCTGATTTTTACATTTATTTTTATGTGTATTTATTTTAATATTTTTAGAAGGAAATTTGTTTGCAAATAATTGTAAAATGTTTTTTTAAAGTCTCATCAAGGCTGCGTTTATTTAATTAAAAATACAGAAAAAAACTGTAATATTGTGAAATATTATTGCAATTTAAAATAGCGGTTTTCTCATTTAATATACCTTAAAGTAGAATTTATTTCTGTGATAAAACGCTGACCTGTCAGCATCATTACTCCAATCTTAAGTGTCACATGATTCTTCAGAAATAATTCTAATATGCTGATTTATTATCAGTGGAAACAGTTGTTCTGCTTAATATTTTTGGGGAACCTGTAATACTTTTTTCTTTGATGAATAGAAAGTTATATTACATCAGTCTTTATCAAAAATAGAAATCTTTTCTAACAATATAAGTCTTTACTATCACCTTTTATCAATTTAACACATCTTTGCTAAATAAATGTATTCATTTCTTTCAAAGAAGGAAAGAAAGAAAAATGTACTGACCCCAAACTTTAAATGGTAGTGTATATTGTCACAAAAGATTTCTATTTTAAATAAATGCTGTTCTTTTTAATGTTTAATTCATCAAAGAATACTGAAAATCACAGGCTCCAAAAAATATTAAGCAGAACAATTGTTTCCAACATTAATAATAAGTCAGCATATTAGAATGATTTCTGAATGATCATGTGACACCGAAGACTGGAGTAATGATGCTGAAAATAGATCTTTTTGTCAAAGAAATAAATTCTATTTTAAAGTATATTAAATTAGAAAGCCACTATTTTAAATCGCAATAATATTTATTGCTGTTTTTTCTGCATTTTTATTCAAATAAAATAAAATAAAATAAAGAAATGTATTCAGCCTTGATGAGCAGAAAAGTCTTTTTTAAGAAAACATAAAAAATCTTACGGATTCCAAGATTCTGATTGGTCGTGTATATATGTTTTGAAAATATATTTGAAAAAGAAAAAAAAAATGGCCCCAAAAATTTTAGTTGAAATTAAAGTTACATAAATATATTTTTAAATTTAGGCTACTTCATCACAAATACTATATATAATATTTTTATGTGTATATGTTAATACAAGTCGAACCATGTCAAGGTGCTTATGGCTGTTTAAATATGCACATCATATTGAACGTTAACTAATATGCTTTTATTTGTTTCATTTTTTTTTTACTTTTGGTTAATTTACATGTGTCACTGATTTTTCAAGCTGGTGTTATTTCATTACTCTTTGATCTATTACTATTAAAATTAATATTTTATGAGAATTTCGGTGTTACAACTACTGTTTGTATTTGTGAAATAAAATAATATACAGAACAAAACAGCAAACGTTAATTGGATATTTGACTTGCAACTCGGCATTACGTCAGCAGAGGGAAGCAGCGCAGTAGTTTAAGCGTCAATGTTAGTCTGCTATTGAGACAGTGAAGAGGTGATAGGACTTGAGCGTGGGACGAAAAGAAAAAAATCAATATTACAGTCTGGATGGATTTAAATCTAGGTTTATTCTAGTTAATGAGTTAGACTGGATGTTCCAAATGTTACCTTCAGCAATGAAGTTCTTTCATTTGTGCATAATTTAATCCATTGTCAGCTGGCTTGGTGGGCTGAATGGTAAGTCAGTTTATTTGTGAGCTTTATTAGATTCGTGTTCCACCCCGTGCCCTGTCCTGCAGGGAAATTGCAGTATTGTTACCAGATGTATTTCATTTCTTTATTCTGTAGAGAACATCTCTCTCCATCTCTGCTCTCCTCCTCAGGAGGTTTCAGAAGTGAGTTCGTCAGAGGACCAACAACACACGGAACAAAGAACAAATTGTCTGTTCATGCACTTACGTGTGATAAGGAGATCTTGTGCTGAGCCTGATTTAGAACTCTTGCTCTTGATAAAATACTCACACACATACACACGGCCCCACTCTCTTTGTGCTCTGCAAGTGTCATATAATGAGTCCCTTTTGTAAGCCTATTAGCTGGTAGACTTTTATTCAGCAAAGATTCATTTCAAATGATAAAATTAAAAGCAATCTTGAGCCTCTAATGACTATAATGTGACTGAGTATTTACACACCTAACTGATATATCACTAGTTGTTAGTTATGAATTTTGCAAAAATAGCTTGCTTGTACCTCTTGGGCCTTTTTATGAAATCTAAACTCACTCAAAAAAAATCTGAAATTCCCACTCTGGCATTGCTGTGAATTTTGATATAGGCTACTAATTTTTGTAAACATTGAAGTTGGCATGAACTGAAAAATCACCCTAAAAGCACTTTATAAATGCACATTTTGATCTTATTGTGAACAATTCTTAGATTGAATTCATAGTTTTTACTGAAGAAATCAAGAGCATCACCAGTGGATCCTCTGCGGTGAATGGGCGCCGTCAGAACAAGAGTTCAAACAGTTTATATAACCATGACTCCAGTAATTACTTAATGTCTTGTCAAAGGCTGTAAAGCTGTGTGTTTGTAATAAACAGTGTTGGGCATGTTACTTTAAAAAAAAAAAAATAGTTATAGTTACTAGTTACTTGTCACAAATAGTAACTGAGTTTCATTATTATAAAAGTAACTAATTACCAGGGAAATAACTTGGATGCCCCCAATATTAAATATGTTAAATGAATGAAATGGACACTAAGCTTAATGGCACAGTTTTTAAATATCTGAAAGTACACTTAGCATCAGTCAGTCAAGCATTATAATATGATATTATGATAATTTAGCTTTTAACTTTAGTAATTAGAACTTTAGTAATTAGAATAACCATGTATGAATGCATATTGGCCATGTTGACTGAACTTAGGACTGGTGGTGGAGCTTAAGATATTGTTTGTCATTTAGTGTTTCAATAAAAAAAGGGAAAAAACTAAGAGTAGTACTGCCAAGACAACAAAACTACTACTAGTTACTACTAATAACAATATAAAACGCACTAAGGATTAATGAGCTGCTGGGTTTATGAATATTAATTATGTTGTCTGCGTTCGCTCAAACTGATTTGCTGAAATCAAAACAGGGACGAGAATAGGTGAGTGTCAGCCAATGAGATTGCCGTTTGCGCATTAGTTCCGCCTACTATCGGAGAAACCGGCAGTTATTAAAAGCTGAAGAATTCCAAAGGAACTCCATTATGTTGACAGGAAAATACAACAAAGAATATCGTTTACATGCAGCGCGTCAGTTCTGCATGGTATATAAGACTCTCTCGCTCTGTATCTTTCTTTGCGTGTGTGTGAGACAAAGTGACGGCTAGTCGTGTACCATCACACTAGAGCAGGGGTCACCAGACCTGGTCCTGGAGGGCCGCAGAGTTTAGCTCCAACCCTAATCAAACACACCCTAACCAGCTAATCAAGGTCTTACTAGGTATACTTGGAACTTCTAGGCAGGTGTGTTGAGGAAAGTTGGAGGTAAATTCTGCAGGACACCGGCCCTCCAGGAACAAGTTTGGTGACCTCTGCATTAGAGTTTATGGCTTGTCAAATACAGGTACGCTGCACACCCATTCAGATGAACTAAAAAAAAAAATTATATTATAATAAATTATAGTAACGCCGCAGTTACGGGGGAAACAGTCATTTGTTTCATTACTCGTTACTGAAAAAATAACGCCGTAAGTAACGCTTTTTATATTAATAATGCTGTTATTCCCATCACTGGCAATAAACATTCATCATTATGACATTTTTAACTTCAAACCATTGTTTCCAGCTAGTCCTCTACAATAATATTGGTTTCTCCTGTAAAAAAAATTTGTCTCGTCTGAATCAGGAGTGGAATATGGACAGATCAAGTACTGATTACTTGTGAATTATTGTGATGTTTTTATCAGCTGTTTGAAATCTCATTCTGACGGCACCCATTCACTTCATAGGATTGATTTGGTGAGCGAGTGATATAATGCTAAATTTCTCCAAATCTGTTCTGATGAATCAACAAACCCATCCACATGTTAGTATTTTCAGTAAATTGTCATTTTTTGGGTGAACTATTTCTTTAAAAATGTCATATCTGTATCTTCCAGTAAAATGCCAGACTTCTCTCAGGTAACATAGTGTTTGGCTTCATCAGTCTGTATGTCGGACTTTTCTAGTCATCCATCTTACATTTTTTTCTTATTTGATAATCTGTTTTACTCTGATGTACGTCACAATACAGATGATTGCAATTTAATGATTTGTGAGACTCCACTGATGTTTTAAGAAGAGTATTCAATTAGGTGGCATATTTGTGGGTGGTTTATCTCTTCCAGCATTTGTTCCAACCTATCAGTTTCTTTTCATAACTATTTGTGTGTTTGTGTTTTAGCACAGAGTAATGTGTTGTTCTGTCTGGCGAGTCGCCCCGTTTAGTGAGCCCCAATGAAAGCAGCACTTAAGGGATGAATGAATTCATTGTTTCGTTGCAATGGGGTGAAGGAAGGAGGAAAGAAGCCTGTTTTAAAAGAGAGAATACTGAGCAGATAAGGACAGAAAAGGAGATGTATACATGGAAATAGACAAAAGTGTCATTCACCTAACTACTTTTGAGGGGACACCAGTGACAGTTCTGGCTCATTTGTTGACTTACACAAGATAAGACAAGATAAGATTCTGAACAGCAGTCCAGAGAGTATGAGGGGGAAAAATACAAAATAATGAAACCTGTATATGTTCATAGGTAGAGCGTGTGTAAGGCGGCCATAGGGATTTTGGGCAAAAATTCCACCAAATTGGACAAAAATGCCCCTGGACAATTAAATGAAATATATTATGTATGTAGCTAACAAAGTGAAAATGAATGGAAAGTGTCGATTCAGGCTTTAATTCTGCTCATGTTGCACCAACCTGATCTCATGGCAATTCGTACATATTTTCTGAGGTGGCTAATTCATATGATTTTTGCTAACTTATATGTATTATACGAGTTCCCCAATTCGTGTGATTTCACACGAATGACTTACCCCTAAACCTAACCCTCACCAGGGTCTAGACAAATCGTACAAAATCATTCGAGTGAGGTTGTGCGAATTAGCCACCTCGTTAAATATGTACGAATTGGTTGTGAGGTAGCGTTGGTTGCACCATATTACTTGTTATGCATTTTTACAGTGTTGCGCATTATAACCAATCACACATGATTCTGTTGAGCTTAGGAACGCAATGGCCAATCAGAGGCGTTCAGATGAGTCATCGTTGAAACAAGTTTTGTTAAGTGCGCATGCTTACTGACTGAATTCTGGACACTTGCAAATTAAGATGTATGTACAATGTAAATGAGAGATTATTTTACAGACTTCTTCAGTCAGTGATTATAACGATAGTTTTGTTGATAGTTGATAGTTTTGCTTAAATGTTCTTTGTTCGCTTTAGTATATAATTTATAAATTTTAATACAGTGGAAATGAAAACGTTACAATTAGCAGCTTTACAATGTTTTTTATCAAATTGTGATCACGTTAAATACAAATTCAGTCTTATTAAAAATATTTTATTAGCCTACATGACACCCATTATCTGTTTTTTAGCTAAAAAGACAGGTTTATGATGTTTGTCGTTAACAGATTAGTCTGGAGTCCCAAATGTTCATATGCGTTTTTTCGTATTCGTCACGCATAGAACATCATGGCTCAGAATCATCAAAACACCTCTCAAAATGCTCGCTACAAATACAAAAATGCAGAAAAATTGAATCTTTTTATGATGGACAAATGTTCCGGGGACAGTGTGTAGCTAAATGTGAAGTTGTTATTATTTTATTTTATTTATTTATTACTCAGTGTGCAAGGACCTTTACCTTGGATTTGGTTCAACCTCTGCATGTGTACATATTAAAACTGATTAAAAATGGAAAAATAAATAAAACTGAAAATGCATGAGATTGAAAATCTCCAGAAGTTTCTTTATATTTAAAGAATTTAAGCTATTGTTACAAAAATGCTTCGAAATGTTTTTAAAGAGCAGGTCATATATATATATATATATATATATATATATATTTTTTTTTTTTCCCTTCGAAAAATATACTTTTTTTTGTCGTTTGTAACATAGCTATATAAACAGTCTGCAAAGTTGTTAATCAAAAAATTTTATTATAAATAATGATATTGTCTCCCAAAAGAAGTCAACTCTCGTTCGTACCCTGTAACATATTTTCATAATCCCCGCCTGCCCACAAAATTCGAACAGTCTGACTTGCCCACAAACACTTCCGCTATTTAGTGGGTATACATCATGTTCTGTGTTCTCTGCTATGGTAGCAAGTTTGTTTTGTTTTCATTGCCAAAAGATGATGACGTGAAGAATCAGTGGTTAAAAATCTTTTTTTTCCCACAATACCACAGAAATACAATTTGTAACACATACAAAGTTTAAACTTGCCACTGAGAAACGTCCTGATCAAGTCGTGCTTGGAAAGTTTCCTGTTAAACGACTGCATCTGTATCATCCTCGTGCTCGCATTGATAAGGTAATATCAATGCCATTTTTTTAACCTTATAGCATCTTTGTTTACAAGTAACCCTCTGGAGCAAAAAATTAATTATGGTAATGGGCGTTCGTTTCCGACACGCATTGTATACAGAAAGACCAATCACAACAGATTTGGCCAGCTGACCAATCAGAGCAGAGCAGCCTTATGGAAGAGAGGGGTTTACAGACCTTGAGCTCAGAACTGCTTCAAACGTATCATTTTGAAATCATTGAGAAATGAGTAATATTAAATGTATATTCTCTGAAAAAACTCCAATGTTTTCTGACCTTAGATGCATTTAAACCTGTTGTAGGGAACTCAATATTAGGACACTTTAAAGTACCATTTAAATACCACTAAAGACCTGCTCTTTAAAATGGTTCTTGCTTTGTGAATATAAAACATTTCCAAAATAATTACTATGTATTTCTGGTTTTCTAAAACGTATGAGCTTTATTTATTTGTAATGTGCATTTAAAATCCACTTGAAACCTTATGATATACATCAACAAACTGGATGTGCAAGAAAAGAGAGAGGGTGTGGTATGTAATCTTATACGCAAATGGGAATAGAAAGAGACAAATGGGGAAATCGTGAGGCAGAAAGACGCAGAGATGGAGGAACTGGGTAGGAAAGATGGGTCAGATTCATGACGAGAGGAATGCTGATAAATAAAAATGAGTTCTAATGACTGGAATCCTTATGTCAATAAGACCCTAGAGAAATAGGTGTGACACAGCTAAGCGAAAGGAGGGGCTACAAGCACATAATGTAGAGCATGTACTTACGTCCTACAGGAATTACGTGTGCGTGTGTGTGTGGGAGAGAGAGAGAGAGATTGTGGGTGGTTGAGTGGGAGGGGCAGAAGGAGAGAAGGAAGATTGTTAGAGAAAGACAGTGCATGTGAGATGACATGAGATGAAGAAAGTGAAGGAAATTATGGGGAGAATGTTTAAGACTTGACAATTCATACCAATCAGCCATATTAACTACAAAATCTGAACACCCCTCTAATATGGCCTTCCTCTGATGTACATAAATTCAATACACAAGCTTGGAGTGGTAACATTAGATTGATATTTTGAGTGACTTGTTTGTAAATCACAATAGGAATGCTGTAAACCGAGCCAGTTGTCCGTGTTGTCCTTTGTTCCTACGCAGCACTGATGCTGATATGAAGAGAACGTGGTCACAAATAGGAAGGATAAATCTGGATGAGTAACTGGGATGTGAGAGATGGGAACACTTAGTTGGATGAAAACAGGGAGTGGACGGGGAGAGAGAGAAAGAAGGAAAGAGGGTAGGATGATGACAGCCCCTGGCTCCGCTCCATTGCTGACGAAAGCTGCTTAGACCCTCAGTTGCCATGGTGACCGGCTGGAGCAGCCAGAGGAGAGGAGCAGAGAGAAAGAGAGGGAGAGGGAGGGCGGAGGCTAGGGAGGGAGGAACAGCAGAGAGAGAGAAAGAGGGAGCGCTTAAAAAAGAGCAATAGACAGAGGGAGGGAACGAGAGTGGATACGGAGATAGATGCACATTGCTAGCAAAAACAGTCTGCAGAAATATAAAGGGAAAAGGTAATTTATTTATTTATTCTCATTGGAATCGCATTTCATTCATCCGAGCGTGAGGTTACAAAGAGAGAACGTGTGAGCGTAGATCGAGACGTCGAGACGAAGGTAAAGACACACTGCAGTGGAGCTGGAATATGGATGCACAGTCTGAGAGCTGTGAACCACCGCCATGTGACCCTCAGCCTCCAGGTAAAATCAGAAAAGCCTTCAAACTGTTTGGCAAGCGGAAGCCTGGGAGCAGTGTCGCTAGCATCTTCTCAATACGTGGGAAAGGAGATGGAGGGCCTAAATCACCGCCGTCGAGGAGCAAAACCCTGGATGGATTAAATGAGCCTACCGCCCCAGAAGCAGAGGCAGAGCAAGTGGATCTTGACCAGGAGGAAGAGAGCCAACAGGACGATGCTCCGATAGAGGAGTTTACAGGAGGGAACATGAATTTGGAAACTACTCCTACGAGGCAGTCCATCTCTTCCCTCACCTCAGCCAAGTCTCTGAGCTTCCTCAACATGCTTCGCAAAGGCAGACGGGGACTGATGGGAGAACGGCAGGCTCAGACCGAGTCTCAGAGGCCTGGACGGCAACGGAAGGGCCTGAAGGGATTGTTTGGTACAGTGCGCTGGCGTGGTAAAGAGAAGGATGACGAGGAGGAGGGCGAACCTGGCCCTCCCCTTCTTGCTTCCCGCTCAAACAGCGTTGAGATTATAAAGGAGAGTCTCACGCTGACACCTGGGCCTCCACCTCGCTCTGTGGAAGGGGCAGAGGAAAAGCCTCAGCTTCCTACACCGCAAGAGGGCCCTACGTCATCTGAGGACTCATTAAAGGTGAGCGGGGCAACCAAACCTCCACCAAATGAACGCTTGAGCACACTGCTCGGAGATATCTCATCGATTTTAAGCTTTGATTCACTGACAGCATGTGGAGATATTGTAGCAGACGTAGAAGCAGAATGGGTCAAAGCCAGCAGTCGAATGGAGGGAGCACCTGGCACGTTGAAAGTGGATAATTCCGAGAAGACTTCATCTTCTACGACTTCTACCAGATCAAGGCCTAGCCCTTCTCCTACTTCTACTCTCAGCCCAACCACCTCTTTCAAACCTTCCCCTACTTTAGCAACCAAACCCACCCCTTCGCCTACCACCACCAAACCTATTCCAAGCCCTTTGACAAAACCTGCAGTTACCTCAACATCTTCCCCGGTGGCCAAAATGTCACCTTCTATGCCTACTGACCCTATTATCCCTACCCCTACATCTAGCCCTCTTGCCAAACCCACCCCTATGCCATCAACTATGCCTCCAACACCTCAAGCGACAGCAACTGCAACAACTACTCCAGTTATACAACCTACTCCATCCCCTACATCTGTCTCCACACAGCCTGCCCCAAGCCCTACGTCAAGCCCCACAATCAAATCAACCACTTCCCCAGCTAA
>JAHKKF010500120.1:0-19891 GCA_019740295.1 Labeo calbasu
AAAAAAATGCCCCTGCACAATTAAACAACATATTACGCCTGTCACGATTAAAATGAAATGTGAAAATAGAATTTAGATTCGCAGAATTTAGAATCGCTCACACGGCATCGGATTGCTTTTACAAGCGGTTTTTGTTCGTAAGTTGCACTAGACTTGACTAACGTCATGGACCAACATGTTTGTCTATGAAGCCAGAATGTGGCGTGCCCAAAACGAAACAAAAACACTTTATCCACCTTATTTTTCCCACAAGAGTGGGTGCAGCCATTTGTAAATTTTTTGTGTTTGGCTTCCAGTCTCATCCACTTTCAGCTATTTTTAGCTGCAAAAACAGCTCGTTTTGCTGCTTGATATTGCAAACTGGTGTGTCTTACCATATTATTTTAATGTATTATCTTAATTATGAACACACTAGTTTGTAGTGCAAACTATTTTACAGTTTACTGCACTTCGATATTCTTCTTGTTATTTCTCTAAGGTGGATATTGTTTTCTGTACTGACATTAATAATCATTATTACAACATAAAGACCATTAATCTACAGTAACGATTTTTTCATAATATTGCAGCTCTATGTGCTCCTGGTTTTACATGTATAATTTAGATACAACTTTAAACAGTCTGACCCTGACCCTACTTTCTGTCCCTGTTCTTTAGCATTTAAATATATTGAAAAATTGAAAATTAAAAAAATAGCGATGCAACAATACAGTTAGTCCACGGTTCAATACATACTTTTTTGGTTCGGTTCTGATAGGTTACCACATCAGTGTTTTTTTGCATCCAATTAACAACAAAATACTCCTGTAAACCTCTGTACACTGGAAAAAGCGTGGATTATTATATATATATTTCTTTCGAGAGAGGTATTATTTTTCCGATTTTTACGCAAAATAGGATGGGTTTCAATCATACTGGACGCCAGAGGGCACCCTTGTGCAGAAAATCTACATATGCGTCAAAGATATAACACTGATGACGTTCCAGCCAGGAAATCTCTAATATGGATAAAGGCATCGCTATTGCTGTAACTGAATAAAAACAAGACATAGCGTTAAACGTTTTGAATGATGAAATGTAAGGACAATAAACACTCGTCTGCAATAATATATGGTTTATTTGTGTTCTTCAAGCAACCTCGGGTATTTTCATATTAAGTATATTTGTAAGCCACTGCTAATCGACATACAGTATAGATTATACTGCCTCATTCTATAAGAAGCCACATCAGATCACAAAAGGAAGTTATTTCAAACACTTGACTGATGCTGTGAAGTAAAAGTTATAATGTTCTCTTTTGTTGGAAAACAAGTTTAGAAAGGTTAATCATTGTATTTCATTAGAAGGGAAGACGCTCTGCAAGTGTTGCTTTTTTAAAACCCGGGAAGTGTTTCCTCATCTCAGCACGTGAAATCACGGGAACACACAGAGCAAGTTTCGAGAGAAATAAAACAGGGAAATGATTTAAATGCAAACCAAAAAACCGCAATTCACAAGCGCATATTGAACCATGGATGTCGTACCGAATGGTTCGATATTATATTCAGTATTGTGACATCCCTATTAAAATATAGAAGTTAAAGAAAAACAGGTAAAAGTAAATTCATGAAAAAAAAGTCACATCAAGTAAGCATGTTCTTCACCTTAGAAATTAATGTAAATAACATACACATACATACATTAATTCTTCAATTAGCTTATATTTTTGCAGGCAAACATGCCTTAATGACCTCTCACCTTGCAACCGGGAGTCAGGCATGACAGGCACCCAATTATTCTGACCATTAACAGCATCTGACTGAGTTTATGCATACTGTATTACACCATGGACAAATATGTAAACTGCCTATGAAGTGTAAGCCAAATTCCCCGTAGTTAATTCCTGCACAGTGGAACCAAGGCTATCTTTACCGGTGTCCTGTGTCAAAGTTGGAACAGTTGTTCCGATGAGCATCAGCATGACGTTAATTGAATTTTTAACTAATACTTTGGAGAATGTATTTGTATTCTGGAATTCCTCTAACCTCTTAAAATAGAACATATGGGATCAAAATCTCTTTAATACATTGTGACAAGTTGTGGGCACATGTTAGTTGTAGCATGCCAAAAAACATAAAATACCCAACAGTTGTTCCATCAGCACGTAGGCTCACCAAAGCATCTGAGAATAACTGGACATAGAAATCAAAGCCTAGACACATCTGCTTAGCATTTCACAATAAAGAATCACACCGGTCAGATAATGCCCCTACTAAAGATTTACAGTCACTGCAAACAGATGTCTTTCCTTAAAATGCAACTTTATTTGTAATCCTTAAAGAAAACCTAAGTTTGCAGTTTCTGCTTCTTACATTTTCCTATATTATCCTTCCTCAAGCTTTAAACATTTGGCATGTGACTGAAATAAGACTTTTCAAAGACACACAATGTCAGGGAAAATGTATTCCATGGTGCTGTCTTCTTGCGTTTCACATCAGAAGCTAATTTTATCTCAAAATCTTTCCATTTCCACAGGTGCATTGATGTTGCTTATGAATAAGCCTTCTTGATATCAGCTTCCTCTTATTGGGCCAATAAGATACGTGTGAATTTAATGACACATTGATCTGATACTGACAGCAGGAAGTATCACAGAGGCACTGCTTTAATTAAAGTATCCCTGCATAATCCAATTTATGGGCTCTGAACCCTCAGCAGCAAAGTCCACCAGCATCGCTGGACAGTGCATGATGACAGAATCATTACCATTCCAGGGATTGACAGCATAGAGATGCGCCCACGTCTTTACACAAAAGACATGCAGGGTTCACAGAGCTCATCTGACCAGAGCTGGAGCCCTACATGCACTGATCAGGAGCTGCAAAAGCCATTCAGCATCCTCTTGTGGCTGAACTGGGAAAAAGTAGCTTAACCCTCTCTTAGTGGTAAAATGGCTGTTGGACCATCATAGATGAGAACATTTCTTCAAATTTCCTACCAAACTGTGCTAGCAAACAACTTTCAAATTAGTGGTTTCTACATTAACATGAATTTGGCAAATGCTAGTGGAAAATTAAATGAATTGGGTTATGTTTTTAAGTGTAATATGAGTGATTAATGGATTTGAGATAACATAACACACATTTTTTTTTAGACTAATCAAGGCTTGCGAGTGTGTGGCTAACACATGATTTTGCAACTAAAATAAATGTGTGTAAAAGGTAAAATGTATAGAGGAGCATTAGAGGGTATTAAAAGTATCACTTTTATTAAATTTAAGATTGTAAAAAGCCTTCATTTTAAATGATATAACAAATTAGTTATAATTTATTGTGTTAATCATCATTTTAAGAAGTCTTCGGAATGTAAAAACAGGAATCGTAACAACAGCTTAATTTAATTATTAAACTTCAGAAGGCTTTGATTTCATCAAATAAATGTGAAAGAAATGTCTTCTGCTCACCAAGCCTGTATTTATTTGATCCAAAGTACAAAAAGTCAAATTCTGAAATATTTTTACTATGTAAAATAACTGATTTCTATTTGAATATATTTTAAAATGTAATTTATTTCTGCAATTTCAAAGCTGATTTTTTGCATCATTACTCCAGTTACATGATCCTTCAGAAATCATTCTAATTTGCTGCTCAAAAAACATTTATTATTATGTTGAAAACTTAGTAGATTTTTTTTCAGGTTTCTTTGATGAATAGAAAGTTCAGAAGGACAGCATTTATCTGAAACAGAAATCTTTTGTAACATTATAAATGTCTTTTTAATCACGTTTAATCATTTTAAAGCATTCTTGCTAAATAAAAGTATTAAATTCTATAATTTCTTTCCCCCCAAAGAAAGCTCCAAGCTTTCTGAATGGTATGGTGTATAATGTTACAAAAACTTTTTATTTCAGATAAATGCTGATCTTTGGATTTTTCTATTTTTTTCTATTAGTATGTTCATACTCAAATGTTTTAAAGATTGTTAATAATAATAAATGTTTCTTGAACAGCAAATCAGCATACTGGAAGGATTTCTGAAGGATTATGTGACACTGAAGACTGGAGTAATGATGCTGAAAATGTAGCTTTGATCACAAATTAAATTACATTTTTAAATATATTAAAATAGACAGCAGTTATTTTAAATAGTACAAATATTTCACAGTATTACTGCTTTTGCTGTGTTTTGGATCAAATAAATGCAGGCTTGGTGAGCAGAAAGAATTCTTTAAAACACATTAAAAGTCTTACTGTTCAAAAACTTTTGACTGGTAGTGTAAGACAAACTAAACATAATAATTATGCAATTATTTATCACTCAACTTTAAACTAAATTATTAAATACAGTTTGAGACAGATATTAAAGTTTGTACTATTTGCACTTCATTTTACTTATAAATGTCTCCTTGTATGGCAAAAAAATAATTTATTTGATCAATTTTAATTGCACTCTCACATTTTTTTTTTTTTAACTTCATCAGGCCTGGATATAACAGTCTGCAAGGTGACAGAACCAGGGTCATGCTACATTGTAAATAAAGTGCTGAGCACAGACGCTTTACCTTCTTAGTGCTGACAGAGCGTCGCAAGGCCCTCGCATTCACTCCAGCTCTGTTATTGCTGCCACTCGCAGATGGCAGGGTGGCTGAAGGAGGGCTGCACGGGGCACCAAGGGCCGCAGTCATTCTCTCTGTTGCATTTATCTTCGAGGCAATGTTGTTGTTGTTGTTTTCGGTTAATACCAAAGTGCTCGCGCCCTTGAAATCAGCATGGCTTAGATCTACTTCTTCTCCGTTCTTGATTTTGTTGAGGTAGTCTTTTAGCATCGCCTGAGTACTCGGCTCACTCAACCAAAAGAGGAAGAGCTCGTCAACCTTCATCTTCAGGACAGGCTGAAGCGTTTGTGGTGATGCCATTTCTGGTTTGCTTCATGCAGCCAAGATCCTCCCAAAAAAGATAAAAATAACCTAAAGAATAAAGCAGAAAGGACAGTCAAATCCCTCAAATTTAGATGTGAAATGCACACTAAGCAACTCACAAATTACTGATCATTATTTCTATTTATATGCATGCATCTTTATGTCTTGTAAATATTTCTTTGCAATGTACTAAATTACTGTATGACACAGTGTCAACAAAGTATGTTTATTAATGCATAGGACGATATAAAATACATAAACTGTGTAAATGAAAAATATTAAATGATTTAAATACATGTCACATTTCATCTAAAAACTGAAACACTTTACAATGACTACAGTTTCAGCAGAAAAAATAATTTATTTAAATTATAATGATTTATTTTTCATGCTTGCACACAAGCTAAACAGAACATAACCAGCACAAACAACTGCTAGCTTATTTTCACTCACAAACAAGCTTCTTGCATCAACTTTACCATAGTAGTTTTTCAAAAACACTGTAGCCACTTTCATTCAGTTCCTCATTACTGAATACTTGAAAACTATGGTAACTTGGTATTAGCTTCTTCTGTTATAAATAACAGAAATTTAACTCGATGTTAGAATGGTTTTACGGTTTTCGCATTTTACAATATTAATAACTGCAGTAACTATGGTACTGCGGTGTGAACTGGTTTGTAAACATCCCACCACGAAGGACAAAACTGTTAGAGAACACAACGAAAATATATTCAAATTTACATTCACTTTATTTTTCCTCACAATATAAACCAAAGGAAAGCGTTTAAGCAAAACCACAGCTAAAATATGACAGAAATAAGCTGGTTTGTTGTTGTTGCTAGCTGACTACACGCAGCATACACTTCCACAGCTAACGGACAACGGGTAAATAATTACATAAACACCGCCAGTATTCAATAACATAGACAAAGAAACGTATTTTTAACCGGTAAACTCCACAGAATTGAATGTAACTGGTTGGCATTACTCTACCTTCTGTTGTTAGGATGAGTTTTAGCTGTTATCGTTCATTCAAATAGGGGTACACTTTGAATCAAACTCTCGTTTCCTCAGGTAACCGGGAAAAGTTTATATCGCGAGAGCAGAGTCCATGCGCGAACGACTCGTTCGTTTGAAGTGGTTCGTTTAAAGGAATCAATCGAGCCGATTCGCGTTCGAACTGTTTGAGTTACCGTTTGAATTAGAGAGTTGAATAATGAAAGTCACTGGATGAAAAGAACGTTTGACTCCAAACGAATCACTGTTTAAAAGGAATGATTTCTGTCGTAAGGTGAACATTTACTGGAGGAATATTACTCAGCAGTCCCATGCGATGAAGTGAAAGATTTTTATATGAGGGAAAATATTTTTGTTCAAACAAACACAATGACTCAGTATGTACTTGCGTTCTTGGACAGCATTTAGATTTTGCTCACAAAATAACCACAATTAGTGGTAACAACATTTAATGTGCTATCCTTAGAAGTATTTTTATTTTTTTTAGTAAACTAAGTTTCTATATGAATACTTTCACTAGTTTTACTTATTTAATTTAAAATGTGGAAATATTCTGTTTAACAGTAGAATGTTATATTACGCTAAACAAAAAGGTCTCAGTGGAAGTGCTGAGGAAGTTGCATTAGATAACTGCATTAGTGTCATATAGAGGTGTCCCGAAAAAATAATTCTAATGGTCAAAATATTAGACTGATGAAAAATAGTGATAAGAAGCCCCCTGAAATTTACAGTAAAAACACAAAAGAAACTTTTTGTTCATCTATTTCCTTACAACCAATGCTGTTTATAAATTGTTTAAACTAGACCACTACTGTAATAACATTATGCTTAAACACACACACACACACACACACACAAACATAAGATCTACAGCACAGTCTGAAATCCTCTGAAATCTTAATAGTTATTCCACCCTGTACTTCATGATTTTTAATAAAAGCACAAAAGGACGCCCTCTTTATTCAAAAAACATTTAGATTTGTAATTCACATAATAAATCAATGCTTGGTGGGAAGAATGGATTTCACAAGACACTTCAATTGCTCTCAGATGTTTGGATTCTTTATTTGAGATCACAATGGGAAATGGGAACGATGCTTATGCCTTTGAAAATCCATGGAGATTTTCTTATGCTGTATTGATGTTAATGGTACAGTATGAAGGGTACTTGCATTGCCCGATATAATTACAAAAACAAACTGTTTTTGATAGTAGACAAGCACCATTATTTAGCTGTGTCTGTTTCTGTAACAATGAATATAGTTAATTAGTGCAAAATTATTTTAACTGATTTTATTTAAAACAAAAAAATATTATTTATCATTACCCAGCAAAACAATTTTTTATGGATTAAATCAGGTAAAAATGGCTGCAGGTTACCACTTTTTATAATTTATATGACCTGGTGAGATCATACTTCTCCAGAACACACACACGCATGTTTATTATTACTACATTTGAAGTAGAATTATATATCAGTTAGTACATTAATGCCTAAAGTACATTACCTATATATACATATATATCAGATGACAGGGTAGAAATCTGAAACACATCTTTCTATGACTACATTCACCAGGCAAGACCGCAACATCTAATTTTGCTTTTAACTTTGGGAAACCTTTCAGGTTTTGTACTTAAGTGCAGGATATGATTTACAAGCATGTTGCATGAGAACTGCACTAAAAATACCTTTCCATTTGGAGTTCACAAAGAAGTTTTCTATTTGTTTTACAGCAAGGTACTGAACTATAAACATAATTATGCGCATATTCCTTTTATTGTTTTATTTAATCACACTCAAGTACCAAGGTCAAGTAGCATGTCATCAATATTAATCGAAGAACATCACGGTATTTAAAGCTATTTGTTTGTTGATGTGCTATTAACTGTATTTAAAGGCAGATAAGCCAGTTTCCTTTCAAGATAAAAAGGAATGGACATTACATCATGGCGTGAATTATTTCATGCATTAACTAAATTGCCCCCTAAATGCTTCCTACAAAAATGAGTAACCTATTTTCGAAAAATGTGTTTCATCTATTAATTGACTCGAGATTTCAATCTAGGTTTTTTCCTCAAACATGAGAAGAAGAAAAGTCATGCGATTCCCCCCATAACGCTGGACAAAGAGCCGTTTCTTTCCCTGACATGCCTGCGTGCCATGTGAATGTGCAAATAGGTTTAGGTTAATTCTGCCAAAGACGTTACAGCATATTCATCCCTGGTTTAAAAAAAAAAAAAGGTAAAAGAGGCTGGTTGAGCCCCCCCCCAGGGGCCTGGGGACCCGGGCCCCACCTTTGAACACGCATCACATCAGTCTTTCATTTCAGCTCCCAGAATTTCATCATTCATTTCACATTATCTGAAGCTCTCTCATAGGGAGCTTTGCTCGCTGTCGAGACGCCTCTGTTGCTTCAAGATCTCTTTGAATAATTCAGAAAAAGCAGGAGAAGATTAGAAGGCATTGGATTTGACTGCGTGAAGAATCAGTCCAACAACTCCCATCATAGTTATCAGTGGATCCGTGCTCAGGCAGACTCTGGTAGTTGTGGTTCAGATGTATTTACTGTGGTGTAATATCTCATTGATGTGACTGACAAGGTGTAAATTGAGAATTTAACTCACCCCTGCTTCATGAAAATCGATGGAAGTATAGATACAGTTGAAATGTCGTAAACGTTGTCATTCAGAGCTACAGCACAGCTCACGTTCAGAATTTTACAGTATGAAAGATCTGAAGAATTTGAGCTGAACACTGTACTCAAAGGCAATAGTTTAGTCAACAGAAATAAAGAGGAGGGATCTGCAATTAAGTCTTTGTTTTTCAAACACTGACTAGACACACAAAATGTACAGTTAATCTAGCTTTTTGTGTAGGTAAAAAAAACTTCTATTCACCAATATGTACAGCAAATGCAAATAAAAATGAAAGAGACTGCAATTAACAACCATTAATGGCCCACAAAATTAGAGCTTGAATTGAACATGAGGCAAATTGTCACCAGTAATACCATGTTGAATTGCTTTTTCGTCTTAAGTATTAATAATAACCATTTAATGTGAGAGATTATGTTATTATTATTTTAAACGGGCCACAATTTGTCGTGAAATTAATCACACATTGAAACCTAATTTTTTTAATGAGCATTAAAATTCAGTGATGTCTTATCAAAGGCAGCTAACTGTGATCTTTCAATAGAGGCAATATTCTCTTTATCTCTGCCAAAGAATGTCTCCTTTGACCACAGCAGGATCTAATTTGTGAGCATCTTCACTATATGTGATCAAAATTCCAAAAGTTCTTAAAAATTCACCCTACCAAGTGTTTCCATCTGGTTCATGTCCAGATATATATAGATTCATATGTGAATATTAGATTACATACATTAGACAGTGTGTGTGAGTGTGTGTGTGTGTGTATATATATATATATATATAGCATTTTTTTCTTTCAAAATTTCTATGCTTTATGGAAATATATGTATATATATCTGCAGCTCAGGGGCCTTGTGTCTGTCAGATCACATGATCTCATGGAAACGTGTTCTGTCTTATTCCTAAAACATTATTCCACCTCACCTTCTCAGAGACGTTTGTCATGACGTCTGGGATGTAAAGATCTGGTTCTTATAATTAGGCCGTGAGTCAATCCACTCAAAGTGCTTCAGTTACAAATGTACGGTACCATGGAAACAGATATAGCTGACTGTATGGTAAAATGAGACATTAAAAAAAAATCTTTTACCCTTCTCAGCCATCGTATCATGTGAGGAAGTATCTGTTTGATACGTGCTGAAAAGGACACATACTTTTCACATCACAGGAGGCTAAAGGCTTGGCACTGCTCCCTGAAAAAGGATGAAAACAAGCCGTCTAGTCGGACAGAATCAATGTAAAGCAATTACATTAGCAACCCCGGGAGTAGGCAGCATGTGTACCTGTGCGGCATGTAGACAGTGGAGACTGCAGCGATGGTCTTCTTTGCTCTTCTCGAGCATCTGCGGAAATCTGCATCTGCAGGAGGCTGAAGGCATACGAAATCACTCAGATGTGAAATATCAAAAACATGTCTTAAACTGCCTGTACCTGTGTATATGGGAGGCACAGACAACAAGAATGTGCACATGTGTGCGTGTGTGTGTGTGTGTTTGTGTGCTGATATTGCACGTGTGCCCTCCTACAGAAATTACACTCATTGTCTGTGTTATTGCTAATCACTGACAGAGCACGTTGTTCACAGCAGGGAAAAAGAGGGCCATCGAGAACAAGCCTGACTGATTCCCACTGTGCTAGTGCGCGCAGGATATGCGAATAAATCCTCTTATTTGCATGCTTGATTTGCAACATGTTTTGCTCGTTTTCGCTGTTCTTTGTTCTTGTTTACTCAAATTGCGAGACAATTAAAGGACACGCTTGTTGATACAGATCAACGTCGGCTTTCTTAAAATTGTTTTCAGCCACAGCACCATTAGACATAATTTGATTACACAAGTGCCAGAAATATCTGCCAACTTTTCACAGGCTAAGCCTGTTTGTTTCCTGATTGAATATTATAGCAAAAAAATGTGTGTATTATCAATGGAACGGCTAGTCAGAAGTTTAATGACTAGCACGTAGTGACTGAAGTTCACTTAAAAAACGCTTTTGCGTAATTGCTCCACTAGATGGCAGTACACGCTATTTATATCTTCAAACAGACAACAGAGCAAAGATTTTTACTTAATAATACTTAGAGACACCGAGGTTAGGAAAACAAACCAACAAAGAAATCATACCTGCCAAAATATTTTGATATTTGAATTAGCCTGCTATCGTATAAAAAAATCTTTGAACATTAGATTAAAATGGCAATTGTCAACAGTCAGAAACACTCAAATGTCGGTGAAAGAGCACTAAAAAATTCTTAAAATAAACTTGCCATCGGAAAAAAAAAAACATAAAAGCTTTTATTACAACACACATCATACAAAATCTTAAGAAATAGTGGGTCAAGAACAAGCTGACAACATTTTTTACATGACTTTTTACATATCCCTAGATATCAAACATTAAAAGCCATTCTGTCAAACTTATTACCAGTGAGACAGGGTCATGGACTTCTTCTTTGTCCTGAAATGAAAATCTAGGCTATATATAGGGCACACTGGGTCTATTTGTCACGTTTCTTTTTTAAATATTTTATATACACATTTGAAATATTTCACATTTGAACAAACATTAAAGTCTTAACTACAAATGGGTATTGAACATTTCTAGTGTTACTGGCCAAAAAATGATACATTTAGTTGAGCACATTTTGACATTATAATGGAAGCCTGTCATTACATATTCTATTATATTTAATGACTTTTTGGCTAAACTGAAATTATAAACAATTATGAAGCGCACAAAAATTTAAGAAGTAGGCAAAACAATCACTTTTGCCAGCATTTTTTGAAATATACGTATACAAGCTGAGCCTTGTATTAATATATATTACTGTAGTTGATTCATGATGTCACCACACAGCTTAAAATATGTAATTGTAGGCCTAATTGTAGTTTGGAGGATAGAATTAACAATTTTTTCCAAAGATAGTATTTAAACAAATATTTGTGCAATTAAATATACTGTAGTTGTGAAAACATTTGTGTGTCCTGGTCTGAAACATTTGATTCTTGAATTATTCTGTTTATGTAACGGTCTTAGTTAGACTTGTATATATTTACAATTTCTTATGTCTTGCGTCATTAAACGGTTCCATATAACCAGATCTAGCAGCAATCAGGGACAGATCAGCTGCACAATGAATGTTGGCTATAAATAAGGACAACGCATTATATAAAAACAGATTCTTTTTAGATAGAATAACTTTTATTATGCACATAAAAGTCCAAATGTACACTTCATAAAACTAGTGTCACTCCAGGGTTCCAAAAGCGTGTCTACAAGTGAGAAAAACATGCCGGAGAGAGCGAGTGTCCGCACGGCCAGACTGCTCAACGCTGCCTTCTATTATGATGTCAGCGCCCGGGTTGAATAGCATTCAATATCTCAAGGACGGCCGTTAGTGGAACATCAATAGAATAATACAGAGCAACACTAAACAGTCATTGCTCATAGTTGCCCAGTTCATTTGCCCATTGATTTATTGATATTTCACTGCTTAATACAATTAAAGTGCAGCAATTAGGGGTGCTGAAAAACAGGTTGTTTGTGTTATTATGTTGCCCTGAAAGCATCTATCCACCCTGAGGCTGTGCCCCTCCCTGGACGTCATCTCTCAATATGATTATGATATATGTCGACCATAGCATATCATTGGATGATTCTAGCACAGCGTGCAGCAGAGATCTTTTCAAGAAACCATCCATCTGCTCGAGGAGCATAATCAAGAATGAAATCTACAGTGGCCAACGTAAAATAAATATAAGCATAAAACAGTCATGACACTCTTCCCAGCAGGAAAATTAGTGAGTGCAGTAATTTTCTAAACAGGTTTTGAGATTGAATTTCAACATCAAGTGTGAAGCTCCCGTGGTGAGAAAAACACAACTGTCAGTCCAATAAAAAAGCAAAATAAAACACAAAAGAATGAAGAGGACAGAGACAAACGCTCTTATATTGGCTGCCTCCAAAAATAGCATTAATAACAGCTTGTTGATCTCTTATCACTATTAACAAATAAACTGCAAATATAAAACTCAAGTGTTTTTCTTTTTTTAAAAGGCCCATTTACTTTCAGCCCCGGCCGGCGTGGTTGCAAATCAAAATAAAACACAAGGAACGGTCGTGGAATGACAAAAAGTAAAATTGTTCTCTACAGCCGGTGTCGGTCTACTGGGGTTTGAGCTATCGAGGTACTCAGCTGTCAGAGTAGTAGATATAGGGAGATTTGAGAGCAGATTAATAGACTGCTTTGTGGGTTCTCTCCCTCATTTCTGCTCCCTTCCTGTTTTTTAATTCATGCAAAATTGGAATAAAAACCTTCGTAGCAACATGCAGATTCTTATGCAAAGCAGATTTACCTATGGTGCACGGACCGCTGCGTTTGGCTTTGATCTGTGTTTCTGACACTCTCCAACTATAAAGAAGAAAAGAACTTAAAAACTGTAAAGGCTCTTAATTGAACTGAACATAAAAGAAGATACATGGTGTTAATTGGTCTATGCTAAGAATAATTCAGGCCTTAGAGACTACTGTCCCTTACCGGCCCCCCTGCCAAAGTGTCAAGATTTACATCTTTAATTCAAGATTTCCCCGTATTAATTACCTCTCAGCAAGATGTGAATCAGTTCATTATAAAGTATAATAAACGCCAAATATATATATTTTTTTCTAGTCTGTGAATATCAGTTTTCTTCAGTGAGCACAGCGAAATGTTTCCGCTCTTTTTTTCCCCCCACACATATTTTTGGAAGAAACTTGTTCAATTTATTCTACGATGCTTTGCACTGAAGGCAGGTTTATTTATATAAATGTATATAAGCAAATTTTGACAATAAATATGTGGAAACCCATTACCTTAAACTGAACACAAAGTGCATTTTGCTGACATGCAGTGTTTACTGCATTATGATAAAAACATAAAATGTTAATTCCAAATTCTAAATCCAGTTATAATCAAGTTAAAATATATATAAATAAACAGCAAAGAAATCACATCTGCCGTAAGCACTGAAAATGCAATTTCATTTACTCAAGACCATGAAGTTTTCACAGGATTTAAGCCAATGAGCGAAACTACACACACAAAAAAAAATAATTTTCACTTACGAAAAATACACAACATGTGACAACCCAAAACCCATGCGAATGCCTAATGGGCTTCGGCGTCTTCCATTCAGCGCGGTGCTGAAAACAAATCTATCGCCTCAGCGGCCATGAGACCGTTTGAAATTCTACCTCTGCTTCAGACCGCGTTCCTCGGGTATGGCACTGCTTGGGCTGAGCATGTTTCATTGTAAAGTAAAGCAATTTCAACACTCCACCCCCTTTGTGACCTTTCATTATCACAGCCCAGTACGTGGCTCCTCTATCCCAGAATCCTTGGCTCGCCGCTGAAGATGATAGATGGGACAGTAGAAGCTGCTGGACAACACTAGCATTTAGGGAGGCAGAGCAACACACATTAGCACTAATACCCCGCCATACAAGCGTCAGGTAACCGCATTGCACGCTCAAGCACACTAAGCATTATGACTTCTCAGGTTGGAATTGGAAGTGCGGTACATTAAGCAATATGCTGCGTATGTTAACCTAGTTCTCATACACCTTATTGTTTTCGATGTAATTTTATTTTGAAGATCGTACAGTAATTTATTGACACAAAGTGCGTGGTTTTACGGTGGTAAAAATGATTTGATAAGGAAACCTGCAGGGACGTATTAATTAAAAAAAGAGAGAATCTAATTAACATTCTACAGTGACTTAAAAGCTGAATATTATTAGAGCTGCAACCATCAGTGTGATGAAAAGAGAAACATGACAGTGAAATTTAAATTCAAAGAGCTGCGAATAATGTACACACAGATCAAAAGAATAAACAGTGGGGGAAAAAAAAATAACACCACAAAGTTTAATTTCCCTGCCATGCGAGAACAAGTACAAAAGCGCTAGGAGAGAGCGCTCTCACAAACAACAGTCTGCTCGCTGATGAGCTCTAATGCTGCCAATTAAAAGGTGTCACAAACAGACACGCTAGGAGCGCCACATCCCGAGATTCGTCTGCTCTCATGTGGCCTAAATTCTCTAGATCAATGGCTTCGCCCCGCATCACCGAAAAACAAACCAATATGCTCATAATTTCGTCCGCGAGAAATGTTTCATCCTTCACCTTGAGTTTGCATCGGCCCTTCGGCTAATCTGCCGCATGTTGAACCCGCTAGTCATTCCTAGCGGTGTACATTTAAAGCGTATTAGCATTTGTCCCTGCAGTGCGTCTGGGTGCCAAAGAGCCTGTAATTATTATTCATTAGTATTCATTAGTGCTGGGTCCTGCCCGGTGTGTAGCTCATGTTGAATCAGCTCTGGTGTTAGATTTCTGACGAGGCCTGGGTGTGCAGGTCAGGGAGGATTCCTTAATTAGGCTTACAAGTCACAAGTTATTTTCCACGCTCTACACGCGAGGTTAAGAACGCAACGGTGCTATCGCTCCGCTAGGACGAGAGGAGAAAAAGCAAGGATAAAAAGAAAACGTGGCTTCTATCTGGCGTCTATCGCCTGTCTTGTTGCATCGGCCGAGCGTGATTAGTTCAGCAGGCTACGTTCATTATGCGTTTGGCCAGATGAGACGGTTTTTACTTTTTCATCTAACTTTCATTTAAAATGCATGCTCATTGCGGACGTCCAGTCTGTGAAAAAACCTCAGGATGGGTCGTGAGCTCGCTGAGAATTCTGGCTCGGCTACAGAGGGTTTATCATCAAACTACTCAGCAAAACAAAGAGATGCTAATGCTCCAGAGAGCCACGAGATCAAGTACGTATAGGAGGTCCACCGTCTGCAAAAAAATTGGTAGGCTTCTCCCTGGCCTCCGTGCAAGAAACTTGGCATTTAGAAGCAAATTTGTGTCATTTTAAGAGCTGCTGCATTGCGTCGCTGTGTTGAGCAAGAACAAGCTCGGCTGAGTCTGGGTGGTGGATTGAGCGCATTTTAGCGACTGTAAATATTGCATCATTATAATTGCATCATGGCTGTATTCAAGTCAACAAATACATAAACATCTAAAACGTTTTTATGGTGTCGTCAAATGAGTCTCGCTGGGTGGCGGTCAGACACACGGCTACGTTGCACTTTAAAGAGATAGCTCACCCAAAAATGGAAATTCTGTCATCATTCACCCGCTCTCCCAGTTTGTGAGGAAAACAAAAGAAGATATAATGAAAATCAGTAATTGGCAGCTAATATTAGATTCTGCCTTGATGTAATTGTGTTTGAAGGTGTCTGTACGATATAAAATAAAGAGCTTGATTTTATATTACAGGCATAATGAGGATCTTTCCGTAAGTAATCACATTCACAAGTGGATTTAAATGAAAAAATATTGCTGCTGTTGACCGTTTGGACAATGTGTCCCTGAAGAGCATCTACAAAGCACTGAGAAAGGGATATTCTCAATTACACTCCCCATAATGGGAACAATTGTTTCTCGGTCTCAACTGTTTATCATTGCGGTTATCGAGACGTTTATGCTATTCACAATGGAGCAGAAATAATGAGAGAGGAGTGGGTGGGTTAAACATCAGGGTGAACTCGCATTATTCCAACCCCCATCAGCATCAGAGAACCATAAAACCCCACAAATGATAATTGTTATGGTCTATGCATGTAGGAGGGTGGATTGTTAGCTGGAGCTGAATTTCCCTGCATGGTTTGCACTGCACAGCTAATTGTGTAATTGTTAGCATGACTGAGTGCGCTTCTTCCAGGCACGCCGGTGGCTCTGGAAAGGACCAAAGTATAACTGAATTAATCTAATCAGAAAATAATTATGCTTGCCCCAGAGAGAGTTGGCTCAAATTTATCAAGCTTTTTTTTGCTAAGCATGCCGCAGAGATGGGATTTACCCATCAGTCCGGGTCCCGGATCTCGCAGCGGACACGAGCACGCCGGGGGGTCGCGCTCATACGAGCGCTACACCTTCAGACAAAACGCAGCGGAGACGTCCCATTCCCAACGTCACTTAAGTTTAATTCGAGGCATATATACGTACAAAGGTGTCACGCTCCTCGAGATCCTCCCAAAAAGAAAGCGCCTCCCACTCACAAGCCAACTGCGAGTCCCCCGTTAGAAGATCCCAAAACGCAACTGAACGGATGACATCTTCCCGCGTCTCAAGCGCGTGCGTCTTCCTTTAGATAAATGACACCGCTATATAGGTGCGCTTGACAGCTTTCAGATTGGAGCGGAGAAGAGAGAACTTTTTAAGTGAGATGGGTTAGCTGGGTAAATCTATCAAGGGGTCTGTCCTGGGAGAGAGGCGGGAGAGGGGGCTATGAAGAGCCCCGCTGTGCAGCAAGCTTCCATGCTGCGCACATCCTCGGCTCTCTGACAGTTGTGCTCAGCCTTCACTGTAATAATGAATAAAAGGAAACTCCCTGTAGATTACATATCTTCCATGTTTTGACATTGACCTTAATACATAATTTAACCACAAAGCCTGAAGAGTGTGTAACAAGATAAGATAAGACCAGAAGAAAACCAGCAAACAGGGGTGATGCTAAGTTGCAAATTGGATCCAAGAGGACACAACCGGAGAAATAAGGAGGAGAGGGACGAGTGACAAGGCGAGAGAGGGAGAGCACGCGTGTGTGAAGAGCGATGCTCCAGAGGGCCTGCTGGAAAATATGTCTTGAGCTCCTTAAAGAGCTCAGGGAGCTGTTGAACAGCCTAAGCAGCGCTCTCGATGCCACCTAGTTAATAATTGCTGAGATTGGCTGCTCTGAGCACAGACGCGCTACTGGCATCTGCGTTCCCATGAACGCCATAGAAAGGCTGCACCGTTTCACCTCTTTCTAAATTCCCAGCGCCCCGATGAGCACTTGGTCTTAATGGTGTAGCGTTTGTGCCATACATCTACTGAAGAAAACGCGCGTTCGTGTGCGCGCTGGAGATTTTACATCTTATAAAATTTGTTGTCAGGTCTGTTTTCTCAGCGATATGGGGCCGGTGAAGGCATTCGCTTGCGTCGATGTCTGTGTGTGTGGCGTTGTGAGCGATGAGACAGCCCCTTTGGAGCGCTTGTTGAACTCTTGTATCTGCTGTGCATGCACTATATGACAGGAAAGGGACAGCCGTAAAGAGCCATCACGTCAAATTGGTGTCATCGCATGACAATGCAGTGTGACATGCTGTTACTCCATAAATTTGAGGAAAATGTCACGCGGAGCTCTGTTTTGACCTTCCTTTAGCATGAAACTGTCTCCCTGGAACAGAATGTTTTTCTTTACAGGACTTTCTAGTAAGTGAAAGAATAAAATGTTAATATTTTGACTCGAGTCAGGGCTTTTTTCTTACCCTGAGTGGAAAAAAATAACTATTATTAGCATTACTTTTTTTTCTCCTCTCTAATCCAGACTTCTTACACATATTTTCCCAGCACTGATTACTTATACTTAGCGTCAGGCCAAATGCACTCACATATCAAAACATTAGGTGGCAGCATGGAATATCCCAGAATTCATGCTAATGCTTGACACTGACTATGCAAATGAGGACTGCACATGGTTTCCTACTACTTTTAAAGGAATAGTTCCAACCCAGGCTCAATGGAAATTTGTGAATCTGGCTGCATTTCTGGTAACACACTGCGTAAACATACTTTGGCAGTAAAACATCAACAAATTATGATTACAGGGGTTGATTATGATTACAGAGTGATTAATAAAAACTATTTTTTTTTCCAAAGTTCTTAGCACAATACTATGTTATGATATGCATGATTACATTTTGACATTTGCATCACATAACCAATTCCATATGTACATAGGCTTTTCTGATGTAGTAAACTTGCTCAGTAGCGCACCTGGTACAGCAAACACAAGTTGCGACACTCCAAAAAAAAAAAAGAGCTCAAAGCTTCATGGAAGGAAGTGAAAATAGGAAAGTGTTGCCACAATTACATTTGTGACCCTGGACCACAAAACAGGTTCAAAGTAGCATGGGTACATTTGTAGCAATAGCCAAAAACACACTGTATGGGTCAAAATTATCGATTTTTCTTTTATGCCAAAAATCATTAGGATATTAAGTAAAGATCATGTTCCATTAAGGCATTTTGTAAATTTCCTACTGTAAATATATCAAAACTTAATTTTTGATTAGTAATATGCATTGCTAAGAACTTTATTTTAAAGGAGATTTTTTTGCATCCTCAATTTCCAGATTTTCAAATAGTTGTATCTCGGCCAAACATTATCCTATCCTAACAAACCATACATCAATGGGGAACGTATTTATTCAGCTTTCAAGGTGGACCAGGGTCACATTTAAAGGAGTAGCTCACTTCCAGAACAGGAATTTACATTATAATGTACTCACCCCATTGTCATCCAAGATGTTCATGTCTTTCTTTTTCAGTCATAAAGAAATTATGTTTTTTGAGGAAAACATTTTAGGATTTCTCTCCATATAATGGACTTCTATGGTGCCTTGAATTTCCAAAATGCAGATTAAATGCAGTTTCAAAGGGCTCTAAACGATTCCAGCGGAGGAAGAAGGGTCTTATCTAACCTCAAACGCTCGTCTTGTCTAGTTCTGCGTGAACTCTGTGTATTCCGGTTCATGACAGTTAGGATATGTTAGGATAACTCCCATCTAATTTTCTCCTCCAACTTTAAAATCACTCCAGAAGTACCAACCCAGTGTTTACAAACTAAACATGCAAAGAAGGTTAAACACCCTTTACAAAAAAAGGTAAAACAGCAATGTAGGTTGATTCTGAAGTTGGAGGAGAAAATGAGATTTTTCGACATACCCTAACTGTCATGAACTGGAATACACAGAGTTCACGCAGAGCTAGACAAGATGAGCTTTTGAGGTTAAATAGTATAGAAATGATCATTTTTTCGATCGTTTCGCTAGATAAGACCCTTCAAACTTGGAGGCACCATAGAAGTCCATTATATGGAGAGAAATCCTGAAATGTTTACCTAAAAAAAAATGATTTCCTTACAACTAAAGAAAGAAAGTCATGAACATCTTGGATGACAAGGGGGTGAGTACATTATCTGTAACATTTTAGTTTTTTTGGAAGTGAACTACTCCTTTAAGTTTTTAGCGAAAACGGAACAAGCTATTTAGCACCAGCCCTCATCTATTATTATTTCTGTCATTATTTACTCACCTTATTTCTGTGGAACACAAGAGAAAGTATTTTGTTTGTTTGCTTTTTTAAATGGGGTCCACTGCTGTGGACTCTATTGACTTTCACTGTATGTACATGAAATTTCAATCATCTTTCAAAATATTTTGTGCTCTGCAGAAAAAAAAAA
>JAHKKF010500127.1:0-17984 GCA_019740295.1 Labeo calbasu
ATCGATCGTTCTGTCGTTCTATCTTTTTATCTTTCTATCTGTCGTTCTTTCTATCGTACTTTCTGTTGTTCTATCGTTCTATCTGTCATTCTATTTAACTATTGTTCTGTCTGTCGTTCTTTGTCGTTCTTTGTCATTCTATCTATCAATCTATCTTTCTTTGTTCTCTGTCGTTCTATCGTTCTATTTATCTATTGTTCTTTCTATCGTTCTATCTGTCATTCTATCTGTCTATTTATCTATCGTTTTATTGTTTTATCTATCTATCTATCTATCTATCTATCTATCTATCTATCTATCTATCTATCTATCTATCTATCTATCTATCTATCTATCCATCTTTCGTTCTGTCATTCCATCGTCCTATCTATCGTACTTTCGCTCTATCCATATATCATTCGTTCGTTTTATCTCTCAATCTATCTTCTGTTGTTCTATCTATTGTTTTATCGATTTATTGTTCTATCATTCTGTTGTTCAATCTATCTATCTATCTATCTATCTATCTATCTATCTATCTATCTATCTATCTATCTATCTTTCTGTCGTTCTATCATTCTATCTATCGTTCTTTCTGTCGTACTTTCTATTGTTCTATTGTTCTATCTGTCATTCTATTTAACTATTGTTCTGTCTGTCGTTCTTTCTGTCGTTCTATCTATCTATCTATCTATCATCTATCTTTCTGTTATTCTCTGTCATTCTATGTATCGTTCTATTTATCTATTGTTCTTTCTATTGTTCTATCTGTCGTTCTATCTATCTATCTATTGTTCATCTTATCTATCGTTCTGTCATTCCATCGTCCTATCTATCGTACTTTCGCTCTGTCTATCCATCTGTCATTCGTTTGTTTTATCTCTCACTCTATTTATCTATCTTCTGTTGTTCTATTGTTCTATTGTTTTATCGATCTATTGTTCTGTCTATCATTCTGTTGTTCTATCTATCTATCTATCTATCTGTTTTTTTTGTAGATTATAAAACAATAATAATTAGGAGTTTTAACAGGTAGATATGTTGGATGCTGGAAATATGTGTGTGTTGTACCTTACGTGACCTTACTTAAGGAATCATGTGAGTCAGAACCACAAATGGTTGCGGTCATTAATTTGCTCATCCACTTCCATTAACTCTCTCCATCCCCTCTATCCATGTCTCTAGGAAGTGGACTGTTGGTCTGCAGGTTACTTTTGCTCTTGAGCACAAGGTGCCGATTCCTTCATTTGGTTCATGTTTCGTGCTCAGTTTAAAGTACTCGTGATAAGCTGATCAAAGTCTCTCTAATCAGAAGTGCTGGTACTATGATGTAATATTTCAGTCACTGATACAATCTCTGGCATTACAACTTTAGGTGTGCTTTTAGTGTTACCTTGCCTTCTGCTTTTCATTCCACTAACTAAATATTGCGGGTAATGGATCAGGTGCAGTAAAAAAAGTTATTGTATTGCGCTATATTGCACAACCCAAAAGAATTGGAACATCAGACAATATCCAATTTTCTTAGTATCAGTTTTTACTATTAACTATTATTCAGAAATATTGAAGAGCAATATCTTTTGTTTTTAGCCCTGAAATTAGTTGAAATTGGGAAAGACTATTCTAACTTATGAGTGCAATAAGGAAATAGGAAAACAAATGAAACAGTCAGTGTTATTGATCTTGCATTTTACAAAGACACTATCAAATAACTCTTAGCCCACCCTCACATAATTTGGAAGACAGGCTGAATCATATTGGATTAGTAGTTTCACTGCATGCAATGAATTTGTACTCAGGAGAGCAGCTCAAAAAAACCTAAACAACTTTTTTGCGAATCTATGCAGAGTTTTATGCATGAATCCCCAGGACTGATATTGTCTCTCTTTCTCTCATGCGCCTCTAGCCAGAACTGTTTGCAAATGTACTGCGTCTTCTGATGGAAAGAAGCTTCATTTTGGTTAAAATGGAATGTGCATTTCATTCCACTGAAAGAGATAGAGATTTTTATCCTGTCCAGAGGAGGAAAAAGTTCTTTTCTCATTTGTCAATATATTTAGTTTTAGTTGACTGAGCAATTCCCGAGATGTCAGGACTACAGCAGAGCCTGTGCAGCAATGAGTTTCTTTAAGTTCACCAATGAAGTGTAGGTATCAGAGAGAGGAAAGAAAAAAAAAGAAACATTTAAATAATGAAAGCTTAACCATGGGCACGCATCATGCATAAAGAGTAGGGATGCAGTCAACGGCAAAAAAGATTTTATATATATGTAAATACACACACACACTGCTGTTTAAAACTTTGGGATTGGTAAGATTTTTAATGTTTTTAAATAAGTCTCATGCACAAAAAGGCTCCATATTTGATCAAAATATTGTGAACTATTTTTAAAATAACGGTTTTCTATTTTAATATGCTTTAAAATACAATTTATGTGTTGAATTTAAAGTTGAATTTTCATCAACTATTACTTCAGTCTTCAGTGTCACATGATCCCTCAGAAATCATTGTAATATGCTGATTTATCATCAATGCTGGAAATCTTTTTGCAGTTTCCATCATTTTTTTTAATACATTTTCAGGATTGTGTAAAAGAACAGCATTAAAAAGTTTTTCTTTGAAAGAAATGAATGCTTTTATTCTGCAAGGATGTGTTAAATTGATAAAAAAAAGTGTGTATATATGGTTAAATTATGTGGGTATATGAAAGTATATATCAATATGGTTAAATTATGTGGGTCAGAAAAACACAAAAATCACTTCTTTTTTTAACACTGTTGGCTCATTAATATTTAATGACTTGTGTTTTCCCTCATTTTTAAGTCGCTTTGAACAAAAGCAAGTGCTATATGAATAATGTAAACATTTTTCATTATTCAACATTACTAAGTGCTGACATTTGTCAACAATACTGATGTTGTTGATATTATGATGGATGAGCTATTTTTTCACTAAACACAACCACTGATCAAACCGCTACCACATAGCAATGTACATGCTAGAACTGAAGTACGAAAAAGCCATAAGAAATCTGAACTGTTCTAATACTAAACTATATAGAGATTTAGCAGAGACAGAATCATGCAGAGATAGGCCATAACGCATTAGCATATGGTGCTTAGAAGCGGCATTGAGTGACGGCTCGCTCCTGCCTCCTGGCCACAGACTGCCATCTCCTCCCTGCTGCTCCTTAGGCTTTTGTGCTCGGCTGTGATCCGGGGATCCGAGATAATGTTCTGTTTGCTCGTTCTGGCTTTAACATGCCCAGTTGTCTCTGTACCGCCAGGGGGTAGCAAGCAGGATGAATAGAGAGCAAGCCCATGTTAAGGTTCTTCCCCTGGGGACTGGCACTGGCAGAAGTCATGTGGAGCGACAGCCGTACTGCTATGAACACTAGAAGCGTGATATATATACCTAGTTTGTTCTCACTCTTCAGCTTTTCCAAATGTTGTACCGTGTCTGTTTGTATACTAGCGCTCCTAAAGGTGAATTAAATAAGTGTAATTTATTTTTAGTTGTGTTCTAGTGAAAGGAAGTACTAGGGTGTTTTTGGAAAAAAAAAATGTAAAAAAATGTTCACTAACTATTAATTAAATCAAATTAGATTTAAATATTTGATTAAAATAAAAAGATTGATAAATTGATGAAAACATTTGATTACATTTTTTAAATTACTTGTTTTATTTCAATTTAAATAAATGCATTTTTAAAAATAAATATTTAAAAATGATTAAAATGTTATTTACAAATAAATATTTGTGATTAAAATAAATTTAAAAATTGTTAAATCTGCATTTAACAGTATAGTACTATAGTGAGTAGGCAAAAAATATTAGAAATATTTTCCATTACACGTTACATTGATAATATTAATTTTTCACAGCGTTAAAGGTGTCTTAATAAATGAAAATATTTAACTCATGTTAGCACATTTAATGCTTTTACCTAATTTGCCTTTTAAATGGCTGTTCTGTTTGATTCCTAAGGACTGGTCATAATAAGAAGACCAATACAGGTGTTTGTGTTCGAGACGGTGCTGTAGGCTTGTTTATTGCCGTAAGACTTTTGCTTATCAGTTAATGATGGAGGAAAGCCTTTTTAAATGCAAATTTAAAAGTCGTTTGTGGTTTTAAGGCTCGCCGAGCATGATGCAATTTAGCCTGTTGTACAAGTTTACAACTGAGGATTTTTCCCAGCGTATGGTTGCTGCTTGCATCGCTTTTTGACTTATATTTCTAAACTTTTACATTTGATAAAAAAAATTGTTTTTTGAATAATTGCATTTTACATTTATGCATTTGACAGACACTTTCGTCCAAAGCTACTTGCATTGCATTCAAGGCAGACATTTTATCAAGTTCATGCATTCCCTGAGAGTCAAAGCCATTTCTGTGTCGCAAGCATCATGCTCTACTTTTCAAGCAATATGGAATAGAGTGCTTCAGGGATGACGTTGTATACCAAAACCCAGAAAAGAATAAGCATTTTAGCTTCTAGTTTCATTGTCAGTGGGTTTTAAGCAATAATCCTAAAGCCAATGGAAAAATCCTGATGGGTTTTTGTGAAGGGAACCAGGATGATAATGTTTGGTTTGGACTTCCGGTTCATTAACCGCTATAGGGAAAAACAACAAAGTGCAATAAATGGTAAAATTGCTTGTGCTGCAACCTAGTGTGTTTCTTGATAAGACAATGCATTAAAATAATATGGTAAGACACGCCAATTTGCAATATGAAGCAGCAAAACAAGCTGTTTTGTACAGCTAAAAATAGCTTGACATGGATGAGACAGGAAGCCAGACCCATAAAATTTGCAAATAGCTCTTACAGCAAAAATAAGGTCAATAACACTTCATAATACACACAATAAGAGAAAGAATGTGTATTAAGAAAGTAAATGGTCCATTTAGATTTCATGTTGACTTAAATGCATTTCTTTTATGACAACTCTCGGAGGGTACATGACAGTGTTAATGTATTTGGTCTTGGCGCAATAGATCTGCTACACTCTTAAAAATAAAGGTGCTTCATGATGCCATAGAAGAACCTTTTTTGTCTAAATGGTTCCATAAAGAACCTTTAACATCTAAAGAACCTTTCTGTTTCATAAAAGGTTCTTTGTGGCGAAAGAAGGTTCTTCAGATTATAAAAAGGTAAGAAAGAGATGGTTCTTTAAAAAACCTTTGACTGAATGGTTCTTTGTGGAACCAAAAATGGTTCTTCTATGGCATCGCTGTGAAGTTGTGTTGTTGCTGCTGCTGTAAGCATGTAAGAAATACTGCTGCTGTACATAGAACACATATGAATAACCTGCATATAGCATACATGAATCACCTTGCAGCTGATCTATACAGGTGGAGCTGGGGAAGATGGAGGGTTTCTAAAGCATGCTGCCCACTGCTACAGGAAGCAGTAGTCATATATTTGAATGTTGAGCAGTGAGCTCATTGGCTACCGATACAGAAGAGAACCAATCAGCTGTGCTATGTAATAATGATGTCATTAGGTCAGATTGAGTTAGACCTATCGGACTGTGCCATCTAGAGTTTCATGCCAGAACTCATATATATATAAAAAGCAGTTACTTCATTTCGAAAGGAAACATGTGGCAAACTTCAGCTAATTCTACAGATTACTCCCAATTAATTATTTAAGACTATCGACTGCCCTAATCTTTATCTAAAGCTACCTAGCCAGTGTTTTGTCATTTGTCATTATCCGTCCTTTATGATGACTTGACCTGCCTGGATGTTGACGAACTGTGAAGTCGTCTAAGCCGTGACAGCACAGCTCAGATGGGATAATCGGTTAATCCATTATCTGCTTAGCCACGGAGGTGACTGGCCATGTGTGTGTCATTGGCTCTTATTTAATGATGAAGACACTTTTCACAGGGAGCGAGGGCTAAGAGGGGGATTTTGGAGGCCAGGTTTCTGTCAGCTCCAAAAGCCCTGCAGTGTCTTTTTCGACTGGACTATCCTTGTCTGACCTCTCAACATGATGAAATACTGAATCAGGGTTGCCATTTGTGTGCCCTATTATTGACAATGGTAAAGATCAAAGAAGAGGAAAATCTTGTAAATCCTCGTTGTGATTGCTTCCGTGGAAAAACATGTTTTCTCAGCTACAAAACGCTGCATCTCGGTATGCACCTTTCATCTCCAAATCCATCTCTCCAAAGTTTCACGGCGAAAACACCCTGAGCCAAACCGTTCTTAGAGGCCTGACTGTCAAAGTAGGATTTTTTTTTTTGTTCCTTCAGGAGGGATTTTATATCTTTTCTCAAGCCTTTCCCTCGTCTTTCTTTCAGTCACACAGTTTGACGTCTCTCTTCCGTAGGCAACGGGAGTCGTGTCTCGTTGCGCAGAAGTCATAGCGAGAGGTGTGAGCGGGTATTTCTCAGTCAGGAGATTAGTATTAGCATTGGATTAGCAAAGGGTGCTGCCTTCGCAAGCTCCTAGTGTGCATCGTCTAAATGTAACGTCGGACTGTCTTGTGTGCAAAGTTCAAACAATGAAACGCATATACACACACACTTACACACACACACACATATGTTATTACTAAAGGAGCCAATTGGTTGCAGTTGAGCGGTGCTACTTCCTCATATAGGTAAAGACTGGAGCATGTTAGCCTTTAGCAGCTTACTTAGACTATCTTTACAGCTTTTTAAACAGTCTGTGACCTGACTTGTCTCAAGCCCATTCGTTAAAGGGTTAGTTCACCCAAAAATGAAAATTAGACCATTATTTACTCACCCTCAAGGCATCCTACATGACTTTGTTCTTTCAGACAAATACAATTGGAGTTATAAAAAAATGATAATGGCAGTGGGCGGGTGTTTCTCTTCATCAGTTCAAAACAAGTCCAATAAAGTGCATCCATCCATAATAAATAAAAGTGATGCGTTTTTGTAAGAAAAATATCCATATTTAAAAAGTAATAATCACTTTTCTCTAGCTTGCACTAACTGTTGTACATGAAAGCCACTGCGGGTGGATCACGTAGGATGAAAGCCTGGCTTTCTAAAAAATAATTTGTCATAAATGATATATGTGACCCTGGACCACAAAACCAGTTGTAGGTAGCAAAGAGATATTTGTAGCAATAGCCAACATTGTACAGGTAAAAAGTTTTTTTGGATACTAAGTAAAGCTCATGTTCCATGATATTTCGTACATTTTCTACCGTAAATATATCTAAACTTAATTTTTAAATAGTAATATGCATTGCTAACAACTTCATTTGGACAACTTTAAAGGTGATTTTCTCAATATGTAGATTTTTTTTTTTTGCATCCTCAGATTCAAGTTTTTTAAATAGTTGTATCTCGGCCAAATATATCCTAACAAACTGTACCTCAACGGAAATCTTATTTATAAATCGAAATTTACAAAACTTGACCCTTATGACTGGTTTTGTGGTCCATGGTCACAATATTATTATTAATATATTAATATATATTTTATATATATATTTGTTCTTTTGTATAATTTTTTTTTTTTTTTTTTTTGGGAAATTCAGCATGTACAAATCAATAATGTTACAAAGATTTCAAAAATACAGTTTTTTCTATTCATCCTGACAACAATCCTGAAAAATATGTATCACAATGACCACAAAAATATTTCAAAAGATTTGAGCAATGGCTGGTGAAATTTCAGTTTGGGAATAAATTACATTTTAAAAATGTTCAAATGAAAAATAGCTATTTTACATTGTAATACTATTTCAGAATATTACTTTTCTACTTTTTGAATAAATAAATGGAGAGTTGGTGAGCAGAAAAACTTATTTCAAAAAACATAACTTACTGACCTTTAAACAGTAGTGTGTACATATATTCTGAAAATTATAATTGTGTTTTTTATTTATTATGATTAACAAACAGCATGCTTTAGAATTCAGATATAAAAATGATTTTCTGCTGGCGCAACAATGTAAAATATTAAGAAATTGCTGTTTGTCTCTATGTTTTATAGGAGCTCTCTCTCTGTGAGTGTGTGTGTGTGTGGTGTACCGCTGTGCTATGATGATTTAATAACAGCCCAGAGATGATTTCACTAGCACAGATCAATGTTGAGCGGCCGGAGAAAGAAAATTATTACTCCGCACTCCCAATACCTTTTACTAGAGAAGCCTCTCATAGCATCCCATTGCACCACTTTTATAAAACTGATGTGGAGGGGTGGAAAATCATATAAAAATGCTATTTATTTTTCATCTCCTCTTATATTACACTTGTGCACTTCTCTCCCCTTGTCTCCCCGAAGGTTTCTAGGTATTGTTCGGGATGAAATGCAGACAAATGCGCTGTTTTCTGTGCGTGTTTTGGCCGTGGCGTACCATGCAGCTCTAAGAGAGATGAATGAAAAACATATATGTGTTTTGACATGCCATTATACATTCACAACCTGTACGGGTTGTGTATTGGCAGAGTACAGACAAAATACCTTCCATTACTTAAATCTATAAAATTAAAAGTGCTTTTTTTTGTTTTACCAGATTTTAAACATGTATCGCTCAGTTAACTTTAAGAGTACACTGGCATATAGATGAGCTTAAAGCATTGTCTAAAAGCTGCAAAACTTCAATTTTAATTTCACGTTCTCCTTAAAATCCCATCATTTCAAAACATAAAGGCCTGAGTTAACTATATAAAGCAGTCAAGGGAAGATTTGACTTCGCTGATGGAAGAAAGCTGTCTTTGTGACATGGACAATGTGAGATTTAACACTCCATTCAGAATGCAAATTAAGTCTCAGGTCCTTTGTATGCGGTTTGACGTCCAAAGCCTGATTGCCAAGATTATTTAATTGTTTGTCCTATTCTCCATGAGTGCAAGTGAAAAGAGGCTATTATATTTGTATGAATTTCCCGAAAAATGGTATTCATGCGAGTTATAATAGCTGACAGGCAATCATTTTAACATTGTTCAGAGCGCTGGCATCATCTGGCAAATATTTACCTGAAATTACACAAGTTCACAAATGATGTTTGTGAACTTGAGAGTTTATAAACACAGAGACTCAAGATAGCAAACATCCCATCCACCGTTATAAGCTTCAACTGCACAGATGAATATTTTTAAATGTGCTTGAGCGCATGAATTATTCATATAGTTAAAATCTTAATTCCCATGGCAGTGACTGCTGAAATCCAGCCTGGCCTACAAAGAGGTAATGTGATGTTGCCTTTAAACATGGTAAGGAACATCTTAACTTGACATGACAGCTGAAAAAATTGACATATGAAAATACTTTATTTGATTTTTCCACCTGTTTTCTATTTTTTTCTTGTTCTAAAAAGTTTTTATTTCTTTATTGGTTGAATGAGTAATAGTGGTCATTTGTATGACAGAATTGGAGGTTTTCTTAAAGGTATAGTGTGTAATTATTATTATTATTATTATTATTATTATTATTATTATATTTTTTCAATTCTTTCTCATGTCCCAATCAGTGTTGCCAAGTCCGTGGTTTTCCCGCGGAATTGACCTATTTTAACACTGTTGCTGTGGGTTGTTTTTGATGTCCGTGGGTTGAATCAACCACAAATAGCGTCCTATTTAGCCTCTAAAATGCAAATTTACCAGGGGGAACACCAACAAAAAACATGCATTTTATCCCCTTGAAATGTCATTGGGCTAGTATTAAGTAGCAGTTGGGTGGATTTTGTTGTGAAAACCTGGCAACCATGGTTTCAATGGCTCCATTGATGTTTTGGTGCTGCTAAAATGAAGTGAAAATCATGTAAATATTGTCCTAGGTTTAGTTCTTAAAGGCATAGTTTAGCCAAAAATTAGTAGTAATTTATTTATTGTTTTTGGTCCATGCAGTGAAGATCAGTGGGGTCCAATGTTGTTTGGAAACTAATGTTCATTTGTGTTCCACAGAAGAAAGAACGTCATACAGGTTTGGAACAACATAAGGATGAGTAAAAAAACAGATTTTCATTTTTAGGTCAACTATACCTTTAATGTTTCTGTTTTTTTCCATTCCATTGCCTTAATATATCTCCTTTTATTTAATTTATCCATTTTCTTTGTAAAATTGAAATCTAATCTTGGCCTTTTGGGAAGTGCTCATCAAATCATCCATAATTGTCCATATTCAGCCACTGCGTGATTGAATCAAAAATATATTATCTGCCATGTGCACTTACAAAGAATATTGTGCGTTGTGTTTTCAGACTCTTTTCAGCCCAGTCCTCGTCTGGACCCTTTGGTGCTTCTTCCAAATGATAGCCTCTTAATGTGCTCAGCACATGAGATTATGACTATTGATCACGCAATCATTAAATTATGTCCGAGGTAGTGCATCAAAATTGATCCATGCAGTTCCTTAGATGAGTAATGGGCTTCCATCTTTGCTTAAGTTTCACTCTGCACTTCTGTTCTCCTAGTCCTAAACACTTTGAACTAACAATGAGGTCTTCAGGTCATTGTATGCATCCTTGAGATGCGGTCTTGACATCAGACGAGTTCAGAGAGAAGTCACTTCATTTCCACAAGAGGTCTTTGTCCCGGGAGCTTGCGCTTCGTGCAAACAGCAGGGGGTCCCGAGACTCCCAAGCACACATGCGTTGGTATTAAAAGGCCAGAGAGGCGCTTCTCCAGCGCTGAGGTGAAGCTGATATTACACACATTAGTCATCTCATTAAACTGCTCAGCGGGGAGAGACGTTGTTTGAGCTGTTTTAATTGAAAGAGAAGTCATAAGAAGGAGCAATGGGTCCAAGTGAAGTTTCGCAGCGGTGTCTGCCCTGGAACGGAGGACCTAATATCCCGACACCAGGCAAACAAGACGAGGTATCCGTAGTTTCACGGCTGTGTAAGCGATTAAAGTCGGTGACCGGTGTTACGGAGCTTCATTACACAAAAGTTGGTTTGATTAAACTTCATTCGCAATTAAGACTGTTTGCGAAGGTGTTTGTTTAGCTTGACGCTAACGGAGTTAGTTAATTGAATTGGAAGTTGTAGCTCATGATTGAGGTTTAAGTTCTTTCCGCTTGCTTAAACGGTTTATAAACCCTTAAAACCTTTGTATGGTCACTGACTCAAGAATATTACTGAAACAAGTGGGCGTTGGTCAAGTTAAATGAAAATGGCCATAGTTGAAGATACACTGTAGGGGAGAGTGGGGTAAGATGACCCACCCCCTGTATCTTGGCAACTTTACACTTTTACTGTCATTTGACCATTTATTTTGGAAACACACATCATTTCTGTTACATCAAAACAAATTTATTCAGCTCTAACAATATTTATGATACATATAGGTGATTTAGCAAGATATAAAACCATGCAAATCATTTAGCTAAATATTAGCCTAAATTTGCAAGCTAGCTCAATTTTTCCATAATTCCAGCTATGGGGCAAAGTGAGCGAAATGCTGTGGGGTAAGTTGAGTTAAATCTCTGAACTACAAACTGGTATTTTAATGTAATATTACCATCTGGTTTAGTTTATGATATATATATATATATATATAATATATATATTTATTTGTAGTTTATTTGATAGTGACAGTGTACAAATGCACCAAATTCTTCTCTGAGAACCAGATGATGCTTTTCACTACATTATAATCATACATATCTTAATGGCCTGTTTGACATTGCAGAAAAGGTACCATGCCAAATATCTTTTTACTAAAATATTTATTAGTTTCAGTGACATTTATTCCTTTGTTGTAATTCCGTTTTTAATTTTGCTCAACAAACTCTCTGTTTAGTCTGTTTTTGGAAAGGGTTAAAACTTTGGTGTTTTAACACATTGTTTCAGAAATGCAGACAATTAAAGATTGAAAATTAAAATTAATTTGATTTTATTTTGTTCATGTTAGCTTAAGAAAAGAAATATGACTATTTGTAAATTTAAATTTGATTATTAAGTTAGTTTTTAAAAGCGGTACATTATTTAAAATTTAACATGGGTTTAAATCAGATTGAGTCAGATGGTTAGTTTTCACACAGATGGTGCATCTTACCCCATAACTCGGGTCAGTTTAACCTGGGGCAAATTGAGCCACAGGAACACTTTTTTTTTTAGAACCCTTTGTCATAGATACATTCTGATAATTTAAAATGATAGGAAACATCCTGAAATTACTTTAGATACTTTCATTGTACTTCTGCCTCTTTTTCCCTCTTCTTAAGGACCGAATGAGTAAAAAATGGCTTATCTTGCCCTCATCTCCCCTAATACTGTGTAAAGTAGCTTACTGTAGCTTGGTTAAACTTAGTGTCAGTTAATTGAATTAATGCAGCTGTAGCTTGTTCATGATTTCATCTTAAAGTGGTCATCGGATGCCCATTTTCCACAAGTTGATATGATTCTTTAGGGTTTTAATGAAAAGTCGATAATATACTTTGGTTAAAAATTCTCAATGATTGTGTAAAACAACATCTTTTTATCTTGTCAAAATGAGCTCTGCAAAAATCATCCCATTCTGAGGGATTGTTCCTTTATATGCAAATGAGCTCTGCTCGCCCCGCCTCTCTCTTCTCTCTGTGGAGTGATGAGCTGCTCTGAGAGATTGTTTACTTCAGCCGCATTTAGCGCGTTTAGCCGCGAAACTTGCTAACTAGCACGTTATTAGTAAAGGTGATTGCAGAGATTCATAAAAAAAAACCTTATACTCACTTCTGCTGTAGGTGAAGCTGGATGACGAATGATTTGTGTGAACATAGACGCATTTAGATTAAAAACGTAATCCACTAAATCTTCAGCGACTCAGATGTCGGGAGTAAATGACGACCACTATGTTCATTATTACATCCAGCAACAGAACACCTCAACTGCTCAATCGGAGATTTTCTTGTCTAACTTACATCCCTGCTCCAGCATCGAAACAATGGAGGTCGGATTGTTACAGCTGGTCTGAGGTAAGACGCTCATGTCAATCAACTATCGTGGGAGCGGCCTCTGTCGGTGTGACGACACACCAACAGGCATCTGAGAACGGCTCGATTTGATAAAGGGGATAATATTTTTACAGATTAATTAAAAAACACTGCATGGATTTTTGTCATTATAGGGTAGATTTGTACATACACTGCCAACGCAAATTAATGTTCAAACAACATGTAAAAGTGAAGTTTGCATCTGATCACCCCTTTAAGTTCTTTCCAATTAGTCAAACAGTCTACAAACCTTTGAAATCTTAGTAAGCGCATTGACTCCAGAATATTATTGTAAAAAGTGGACCTTGGTCACATTAAATGGATAGTGCATGAAAAAATTAAAATACAGTCCTCATTTACTCACCCTCATGACTTGTGGAACTCAAAAGTTCTACAGGTTTGGAATGACATGAGAGTGAGTAAAAAATGTCTGAATTTAAATTTTTGATTGGACTATTCCTCGAACCTGAAAGAAGAATTAATACAATGTCAGTGGTCTTGTGATTATGATCAGAGGCGATTGAAGATCCATGAGCGATTTGATAGTTGCACAGCTGTAATATTCCAATAAACCATCCTCCTATCTGACACTGGTCTTCAATAACTTCCTGGGTGCATGAGTATCTGATCTGACTGACCACAATTTCCTGTTGTTCTGTCTAGTGTATTTAATAAAGGGGAGCAAGTGTTAGGACGCGGTATGCGGGAAGAATTAAAATGAAGTTCTGGAGGAGTTTTGAAGGTTGTGGGGCCTATTTGCGATGAGAGTGAAAATGAATATTACCTGAGGAGTTTCAGTAATCAACAGACTTTGTATTAGAAAAATATGAACCAATATAAAAACTTAAATACAGTCAAAATACAATCAGAAATATATGGGCATAATAGCTTTTCTGGATGGCCAATGAACTGTCGATGAATTTGAATAGGTGCTTAATCTTGTGGTTCTATGCAGAGATGTATGGAGACAGTGCTTAATGCATTTGTATTTTAAACTAATGGGTGTTTATTCAACTATAGGCACTCTTGGCCTTGTGGACTAGTTTAATTTGACCATTTACATCATATGTATGTACCCTGGAGCACAAAACCAGTCATAAGGGTCAATTTTTTTTTTTTTATATTAGGTTTTATAAATCATTTGAAAGCTGAATAAGCTTTCCGCTGATGATTGGTTTGTTAGAATATGACAATATTTGAGATACAACTAATTTTAAAAAATCTGGAATTTGCTGGTGCAAATATATATATATATATATATATATATATATATATATATTGAGAAAATCGCCTTTAAAGTTGTCCAAATGAAGTTCTTAGCAATGCATACTACTAATCAAACATTAAGTTTTGATATATTTACGGTTGAAAATACCGTAAGAAGAAAAATCAATAATTTTGACCCATACAATGTATTGTTGGCTATTGCTGCAAATATACCCGTACTTGCATATATACTGGTAAAACTCTTGGTTATGATGAAAATTAGGCTACTGATGAGAGATGGATGTAATTTGTGGAATAAAAATGTAAATGCATCATTTTCAAGCAATAAATATGCTAAAATGGTCTCTGGTATTTATTTTACTCTCACAAAGAGTTAAATAATCATAGGCCAATATTTATTTTTTGGAAAATGTTCTCTCAACATAAAATGTAGTAATTAAATAATTGTATGGCTTTAAATAAATGTTATACAAATTTTATATTACATACATTGCATTTTATTATATCTTGAGACAGACATAATGTAATAATTAAATATTTTTATTGATTTAGTTAAATGTTATATTAATTTTATATTAAATGTATTGTATATTATTATATCTTAAGCTATTGAAGAATTTATACTGAATATTTAACAGCTTAAAATGCCTCGGACAAGAGTTAAAAAATGGTCTAAAAAGTATTAGAAAAGTTTGAATGTGTCCTCTAACGAAAAGTACAATATGAAAATTGTTATTTTTGTAATCGTAAAAGTGCCTATAACTGAAGAAACTCCCCAAAATACTGTAACTTGGCTATAAACGTCACATTAATCACTTGAAGAAACATTGTATGGTTTTATCTATAAGTTTGATTTGCATTTGGAGGTTGTTGAAGATTCCAGACATGCAGTTTAATCAATAAGTTGAGAACTAATATTTATACATAATGCATGAATTTAGCACCACACAGAAATCGTTCTTGCCCTCTATTTTGCCAGAGACATATTGAATCCGTAATAGCCCGTCCATCTCTCTTGTGATTAGAAAACTCTTTTCTGAACTCATAAAAATACAGTAGCTAATTCCCTACCTTACCATTTCACTGCTTTCCAATACCGCCCAAAGAAATATCATTAGCTCACACTTTCTTTTTTTCAGAAACGCCTCTTAAATCGTCCAACTCGACCCAGCAGGCTTTGAGCCGGCCAATTAAATCTATTGACTGACTGAGAGATGTTCCCTGCATGTAGGAGAAAAGAAGAGTGGATGGCACACTGCATTCATTTGATGGTGGACAATCAAGCTTATGAGAGTTCTTTATGACCTTTCCGATGATTGGGATGAGCGTGGTAAATGGTTGAAACCTTCAGGCACAAAGTACATGTGATATTACACACACATTCATGCTGTAGCAAGGCCTCCTGGTGGCTGTAACTATTGGCAGGTGTGTGGGGGGGACGGCTTCCCACCTCTCGGAGCAACAGAATGATTTGCACCTACAGTATGGAGCTTTTCAATCCACGGCCCCCTCCTGTGTTTATTAACTCTGCTGCTGACACTACTTCTACTTTTGCCTTTAAAGTTAAATATATAGAGAGTTGGGGTACAAAGGTCTGAGAGCACCAGTGAAAATGCTTATGTTTTGCAATAGTTTTTCTTCAAAAATGTATTATGTTTAAACATAATTCAAATTCCAATGTATTATTTAAGTTAAACTTTGAATCCCAGATTATGTGGTTTCAGACTCTTATATATTAGTTTTTATTAAATTAAATATTCATTATATTTAAATATTGTGCACACACACATATAACAAAGCTATCAACTATTTTTCATTACATTTTATATGATTCACTCATCCATATCAATGCATTTTAACTGAAGGCTGAATACTTGTGGGTGCAACTGGATGACCAGCATAAAAGTATCTGGTAATTATACTATACGTGATGCATTATTACATGTACACAATAGTAGATTTTTATACATTTCTTATCATTGTCTGAGCTTAAAACAGCTCCACTTTGTTTTACCCTGCTAAGCTGTGTTGGGAGCTGAGAAGAACAGATGAAACGGCATATCACACTGTGTCTGTGTGCATTCAGAGGAAGGGTGGAAAACTACACACAGTTGACTCTTGTCCTCTCATTGTAATACTGATCTGAAGCCCTTCTAGTTAGTATGGAAATAAGTTGACGCTGTCTTGCAGAGTTATGAGATGGGGAGTGACTGGCTGGGGAGGGTTGCACATTGATCTAAAGTTATCTGAGATGTGCTCTCTCTTACTACTCACACAAACAACTCGCACACCCACAGCGATTATCATTAGCAGTGATTATATTTCGGCTAGAGTTAGGATGTTATCTAGGTCTAGCACTCTGAATGTTTTATTAATATTCAAAATGCTACAACATTTGTATTTAAAATGTTTTTTGAAGGTTATTGAATGCTAGTAAAATATTTTTGAAGGGTTTTGGATGTTAGTGGTGTCAGCCCATGCAGAACTCAATGTTCAAGTGTTGGTGTGTGGTTGTCAGGGTGTAGTTGAGTAGTACTGCAGCGCTATGGTTGCTATATATTTTAAAATATAAAAATGCCCAAAATATTGCTAATATAGATGTCAAAATGATGTTATAATATATTTACATAACAAAAACTTAATTTAAATATTTTTGGCAATTTTATGATAAATTTTAGCATAATGTATTGTCCAAAACAGATCTTATATATATATATATTGCCCTTTTAAGTACTTTATGTAATTTATTATGGCACTTAAACAAAATCTGTTTGTAATTTGTAAATATATTTTCTGTGTTACTTACAACATATATTTAGCAAATATTAAATAGATATTTTAATACAAAAAAGTAATATTGTTTTTGTTGAATGTTATTGTTTATAAAAATAAATATAAAATATAGCTGCAAGCAGCGATTACCGGGGTTCAAGTGCTTGGTATTTAAGCATATGAGGAAAAAGACATTTCATATTATTTAGCAAGGCTGTACCCACCTAATCAATGATTTAAAAAAACATTGTTGGCAAATCCAGCTCATTTACAATAGAAATACAGTGTTTTTGAATCATATTCGTTATAGCGACAACTGTGGTCCGATATACTTAAAACTTTGCATGCTTGTTTATAATCACCTGTCTCATGCGCTCACCAGGTTGCGTGAAGTTTTGAGTTTTCCTTTAGGTTTTTTTAGGCTTTATAGGAATTTGTGTAAATTTGGACAGGCCCCTTTTCTAAACAACCCCGTTATAGCTTCCCAAAGGCAAATTTATATATATATATATATATTGACCTAGAGAGTCCAGAGAATTGTACTGCAGTGTATTTTTTCCAGATTGAGCAAAAGTAGGTTTTTGACATCTTCTCAATCATTTAACAAGCGATTTGATCGACAGCAGTGTTTCTAGAGGCAAAAGTCCGGAATGAGGAGTTCTATCGTATGATATGTGCAACATACAATCGTTTATGCCCTTGAAAAATGCAATATTTCAAATTTATCTCAGACCTTTTGGCCTATGAGTCAAACAGGCCCACCAAGTTTCGTTCCGAATAGCCTTCGTTATGGACTTCATTGGTGCTCCGAATTTGAACTTCCAAAATGCAATTTAAATGCAGCTTCAAAGGACTTTAAACGATCCCAGCCAAGGAAGAACGGTCTTATCTAGCGAAACGATTGGTCATTGTTTTCGAAAAATAAAAATTTGTATACTTTTTAAGCACAAAAGCTCGTGTAGCACAGACTCTGGGATGCACATCCACGGGTCGTTCTTGAACGATTCGTTCATTTTGAACAAATTTTTAATGTGACTCGGGAAGAACGAGTCGTCTCGGGGAGTGATTCGTTCAGTCGCGCATGCGCAACATCCTATTAGGT
>JAHKKF010500131.1:0-10106 GCA_019740295.1 Labeo calbasu
TTGGCGTAACCCTCTAATGTCCAGGGGGAACTCAGTGAACTCATTCCTGCTCAGGTTGAGCTCTGTCAGGTTTCTCAGTTGAGCGATACCAGTGATTTGTTTAAGTCTGTTCCGCTGTAGATCTACCTTGACTGCATCTCCACCCCTCTGGAGAAGCTCATTGGGAAGTGTTTTGAGTTTCTTTCCAGCAAAGTCTTCTTCATTTCTGGCATTTTGATTTCCTATGGTAATAATAGGCTACTGTTAATGTAATAATAATAGTAATAAAAACATTCTTATTTAAGAATTATAACCTGCATACTCCAAACATCTTATTCTTAACCTTTTCATAGATGACTCAGAGAAGTAATGCCAATGTAAACATGAATTATAAATGAATGTTTTCTTTCTAGGCAACAAAAATAGGCCTAGCTAAAAGTCTGTGTAAATTTGTCAGGATTAGCGATTATATTCACTACAATGATACAGCAAAACCCTCAGTATGGATAGTCTAATTACAGTATCTAATTATAATATAAAAATACTGTTCACATTTCTTTCAGTTACAATCACGCAAATTTGTAGCATTTCTAAAAGAGCAAGATTTAAAAAAAGTGTCAACATACCATTTAAAAGGGGCATGTTGATGAGATGCTAAAGAAACTCTTTCGCTCGTCTGTGTGTCTGGTAGGTGATCTACTTCCTTATGTCTCATTGAGCAAAGTTGGGACTGACTTTTAACGGAGCAATAGGCTACATAGGATTTTTACTTTCATTTTCTGGAAAACGTAGCAGTGTCTAGTTCAGTTTCTATTACCTGATGACGTACACAGTCATCTAAAAACAAGGCGGCACTGCCATCTTCTGGCTAAAATATGAAACAGTATGCATAACGTCAGTAGCAGTGAAATAACACCTTTACAAAACGTAAAGGAAAAATACATTCTGTCATCATTTGCTCATGTTTTGAAATGTCTCAGCACTGAAGCTTGCAAAAAACTTAAGGTGTGTTGAAAAATAATGACAGTCCAGTTCATGTGTCACAAGAATAGGTCAATTTACCGTCATCTTCTTATTCAAAACGTTTTGTGAATGTTTGAAGCTTTTTGAAGCTTCACTTGTCCTCAGTGTGAAAAGATGGATCAAACCCAAAATCATACAGTCACTGCTGGAAAGTGATCAAATATGCAAAAGATGCTGGAAAAATGAAGAATCTGGAGGACCTGAGGATTTTTCATGAACAACCATCACAAATTAAAAAAAAAAAGGCGTAGATCATCCAGGTAACCACTCACAGTATTAAGAACCAAGGGATCCCAAACTTTTGAAGGGGGTTATTTTAATAATTTCAGTTATTTTTTATATTTATATGTAAACATCTTTTATGTAAAATATCTTACTCAGGATGGTACTAAATCAAAAATGTAATGCATTTTGATCTCTCTTATTTTGTTAAAATTATTCTCATTTTCACAGATTCTGCAAGAGGTCCTAAACTTTCGCCTGCCACTCTATGTAGCACTGATCCGGCATGTGTTTGATTATGGTTGTGTGGAATGTAAAAGCCAGTTAGTAAAATACAAATATGAGACAATGTTGTGGAGCATCAAAGACGACACCTATTCCAGCTTTACAAGTTTTGTTAGGAGATGCCCTTAGAAATTAGAAGGAAACAATTAATGATCAATTACTGGGCTAACCTCTAGGGGCATAAAGTTGAACAGCCTACAAAAATGGTCTTACAGAACCGCTGGGAACAAAATAAAATGTTGAATATGTTTTGGGTGGAGTAGTAAAATATGTGCAGAAGAAATGCAAGTAAATAGTATCAAGATGAGCCCACATTTGTTATTCAAGAATATGAACCATGGGTTTATGTAACACCTCAAGTAGATTTGCATCTGTTGGAGGTTTTAAAAAAACAGAAAGAGGAGTTTGTCATCTGCATTTTCAATATATATATGAGGCCAGTATATCCCTGGTATATACAAGTACACTGCACCCTAAAAGTTTGGAAACGCCCTGGAAAAGTGGGGTTTTGGACAATATTGGCATGAATCCTTCTTAATTTGTGATAACTTTGCTCTTATAAGGGACAACACAAACTACGAAAACATATTAACAGTTTATACATAGAAAAAACATACATTTTTGATTCATCAAAATATCCACCATTAGCAGCTATTACAGCTCTGCATAAACTGGGCCTAAATTCATTGTATTCTAATAATTAGCAATCAATTGTTGAAGCTATTAAGGTGTGCTGACCCAAAAATCGTTTAAAAACCTGGGCCAAGTTTAAACCAGTAACCAGGCGTCACAGCTGGCAAAGGGGCATGTCTGACTTTGACATGTATATATTGCCATTATTATGTAATCAAAATGAAAATTATTATTGCTGGTCTTCAATGATAATGTCAAGTTACTTTAATGTATTTGCTCCAAAAAATGATGAGAATTTACGCTGATGGAAATGTGGAAATCAGTGGAAAAAAGTAAACTTCAAATCATTTGGCAGTCTGTACACCTTTTTCTTACTGTAAGAGTGGGTGCGGCCATTTGTAAATTTTATAGGTTTGGCTTCCGGTTTCATCCGCCTACAGCTATTTTTAACTGTACAAAACAACTTGTTTTTCTGGTTGATATTGCAAATTGGTGTGTCTTACCATATTATTTTAATGTATTATCTTAATTATGAGCACACTTGTTTGTGTAGCCAACCGTTTTACTGTTCATAATTGTATAACACAGTACTATTCGCATTTGGATTTATTGGATTCCTCAATAAAAATATTTAAACACACACACAAAAGGGATATTTTTCTTACACAAATGCATCGATTCACTTCAGAAGACCATTATTAACTCCCAGGAGCCTTTGGAGTATTTTTTATGATGGACGGATTCACTTTATTTTGTTAAAAATATTGACAATTCACTGCCAATATAATGCTTGGAAGAGCCAGGACATTTTTTTTTAATATAACTCCAATTGTATTTGTCTGATAGAAGACAGTCATATATACCTAGGGTGGCTTGAAGATGATTAAATAATAGGGTAATTTTCATTTTTGGGTGAACTATCCCTTTAACAGATTTTGTGACAATTAAAAAATGTAAGGTATTTACATTAGTTATAGACATAACATTATTATCTTACCTAACAAGCCGTGACACAACAATTACGCATTTTTAAAATCCGTTTGATTGGTCGCACCTATTAGCCTTACGAAATGCTAAAATATGTATATATAGTACATATATAACGCTATTTATAGTACACAAACACACACACAGCTGGGGGGTGAAAACTTTTTTAATTTGAAGATCCGGGTAAATTTTACTTATTTTATCTTCTGGGACACTTGTAGCTATCTTCTGTAGTCTCTGAAGGGCAGTACTAAATGAAAAAAATATAATATTTAGGCAAAATAAGAGAAATGAACACTTCTCCGTTCTGTTCAAAAGTTTTTACCCCCTGGCTCTTAATGCATTGTGTTTCCTTCTGGAGCATCTGAGAGTGTTTGAACCTTCTGTAATAGTTGCATACGAGTCCCTCAGTTGTCCTCGGCGTGAAAAGATGGATCTCAGTAAATTGTTAGAAAGATATAAAAAAAATTCAAAAATCAAAAATGCTGGAAAACCATTTTGTATGATCCCTTTTTGTTTTGGTAAAATAATTAACATTTTTAATGATTCTGAAAGGGGATGTAAACTTTTGACCTCAACTGTAGATTATTGTAGTACTTTATACCTTTCCATCATACTACGTCAAAGTACACACTTTCCATCTGAGCTTCATCCATTGATCCATTCTTCAAACCGCTTGTCCTCTGTAGGGTCGTGTGGTTGCTGTTACTGAAGTTGCTCTAGCATCTCAGGCCACAGGTGAGATAACCGCCCTACAGAGATGGCCAGACCATCACAGGACTCAATTCAAATAAATTGTAAATAGAAATTATTGTTGGGATTTCACGGGCTTAGGGGTACATGGATGAGACTGTCGCTAAATCTCAGCAGAATACTGCTGTTCTAATCTAAATACATCAAATAAGACTGCAACTGTTTATCAGTGGATGTATATCAGTAGTGTTTTATTTTGTATATCAGTAACATTTGACTTTTAGTGTATGCCACTGGTAATAATTACTTACAGGAAAAACCCTGGGTGGAGTTCACTGGTTTAAAACCAGTTTTACTTGAGACTTTTCATAACACAACACTTCACCACTCTCATGTGATGATTATGGTGTAAAATGTATCTACAAAACAGAGGATTTCCAAACAAATTTTAATGTTATGTAAATATGTGACCCTGAACCACAAAACCAGTCTTAAGGTACTGGGGTATATTTGTAGCAATAGCCAAAAATACATAGTATGGGTCAAAATTATTGTTTTTTTAAGCCAAAAATCATTAGGATATTAAGTAAAGATCATGTTCCATGAAAATATTTTGTAAATTTCCTACTGTAAATCCATTAAAAATGTTTGATTAGTAATATTAATTGTTAAGAACTTCATTTGGACAACTTTAAAGGCCTTTTTTTCTCAATATTTAGATTTTTACGCACCCTCAGATTCCAGATATTCAAATAATTGTATCTCAGCCAAATATTTTCCTATCATAACAAACCATATGTCAATGAAAAGCTTATTTATGATGAATATTGTATTAATCTCAATTTTGAAAAATGGACCCTTATGACTGGTTTTGTGGTCCAGGGTTGCATATAATTATCTAAATGATTTTAATGGTGTTTTATTAATAAAGTTTAGGTATTAAAAATGTTTTTGTGGCACTAAATGTTAAAAAAAAAAAATATCAGTAGTATATATGGATATAAAAGTATTTCTGTGTTTTGACTCTCCAAATTTTACAGTGGGAAATCAACAAGTCTAAAAACTTGTCATCATTTCTTTTTATTTTGCTATGTTTTTAGTTCATGAAATATATGTAAAGTGTTAAAATACATTTAAAAATCTTAATGTTTCATAATTACAAAGACAGCGCTGTATTTACATAGACTTATTCTTGTGTTCACAAATACATTTCACAGAATATCATACAAAAGGAAATATAATTAACATATTCAGACAAAATAAAGTAGACATAATATAAAGTGAACAGTGAATAATTCCTCAAGGTTGTACTCCAGACTTTATCGCCATGATGTCTCTCTTGATGACAGGACTGCAAGACACATACAAAATGGAATGAGGTTCTGGGCGTCATGGAGGATGATTGAAAAAATATGTTGTTCAACACACTGGTGGAGGTAAGGTTTCATATAACAGATAAAGGGAAGACTGGCAAATGGAAGAAATGTAAACAAAGAAAAAGAATAAAAGCTCTAGCTTAAAAAACAGCAGCATAAAAGCTCAAAATCAAACATCAAAATGCTTCATTTACAGTCAGACAGCCTGACCTTGAGTCTGTTCCAACATTTCTATACACCCACGTGATCAATGTGAATAGCATCCACTAGAGGCAACTCCATAGAAAGACTTAAAAATTAATAACTATTTAATTTCTTTTCACTTAAAACACTTGTGCCAGGTAGGAACCATGAAGCAAAGCACAGTGGTAGCCTGTGTGAAAGAACCCCAAGGCAGTGCGGGTTTTGGCTAAATGGGAAGGTGATCGTTTTTGCGGCAGCTTGACAGTCACTATTAGCATGCAGCAAGACAGAATCCGGCTATCTTATTATAGGAAGCCACAGAAAACAAAGTGAGCGCAGTGTTTTTGTTTTCTGGCTCAAAAAAAACAAATAAATACAAATGTCAGCAATCTGTCTTGTTGGCAGTACAGTTCCATTGTCTGATCAGAAAAATGCCCATTAAAGTGCATTTGACAAGACAAAGAGCCATCAGAGAGGACAGGAGGTGTGCAGTAAAATATTGTGCATTCTGGGAAGCAGGAAGAGGTAGAGGTGGACAAGCAGAAGATTTAGACCAGCAGAGGGCAGCGTTGTGCAAGCTGTGTGTCACACATACACACCCTCTGGATGAAGGCTGGAGACAAGTGGGTTCTGGAGGCTGCGTGGGTTCCCCAAGATTTGCTTGGCAGTGGTACGAGGGTTAAACTCCAAGATGGAGGAATTTGAATCTGCCATGAACACAAAAAAACTATTGTTAAGCTTTTCCAGCATCGGTTATTTCATCAGATATAGACAGTGTTCCTCTGAAACCATTAGATAGTATCTTTTTCATTTGGAAGACATTCATGAAAACATGTTATCCCCACTTATACTGTAAAAAACAATTTGTTGAGTCAACTTAAAATAATTTGTAACCTGGCTGCTTTAAAATTTTAAGTTCAGTCAACTCAAAAAAAAAAATTCAACTTGAAATGTTAAATTATACTAAGTGACAACTAAGATATTTGAGTTGAGTTAAAATTTTAAGGCAGCTGGGTTACTTACCCATCTGTTAAGTTTAGCAAACATAAATATCTAAGTTGTTACTTAGTACAACTTAACATTTCAAGTTGACTAAACTTATTTTAGTTGACTGAACTTAAAATTTTGAAGTCCAATAAAGTGCGTCTATCATAAGTTCACAGCTCTAGGGGTTCTGAAGTGAATCGATGCGTTTGCGTAAGAAAAATATCCATATTTAAAACTTTTAAACTCTGCTAACTGTCCTACGCACGTTCATGAGAGAGTGCCGTTCCAGCAGATGACATAGGATGTAAGCGTAGCGCAGACTCCAGTAAAAGGTGATGAATAGTGTGACCACCTGACAATAGATCTGTTGCGGGACATAGATGTGATTTTGCGGGACAATGTGGGAGACGTGTGAGACAGATACATTTTCTACTGTTGTGCTGTGTAAATACTGATTACATCCGTTGTCATGTGCGCTTATTTATGTGAATTTTTTGTGTGAAGTGTATGATAATAATGCGCTCTAGACATTTGTCATTAAAATAATGCCATAGAAACCGCATCAAATGTACTATTAAAATAAGAAGAAAGTCGCATCTGAAATCTGCATTGATTTTTTAAAACTGGTTCAAATTAATGGAGAATATTGTGTTTTTCCATGTGCGCTCGACCATTTCCTTTGGTGGCGCAAGATTACTTGATGAGGTCTGCAAATCCTTTGTGCGGAAGTACGCCGCAAAAAGAATAAATAAAAAGCTTTCTTAGAAAGACAAAAGAACGCATGGACATTTTCTTAATATGATAATTAAAAATCAACAGCCTGATGAAAATGCTGGACGTTTTCTCACTATGTGACGTGTGGGACAAGGGGTGAAAATTCTGTTTGGTACAACGCAAAGCGGGACAGGTGGTCACCCTAGTGAAACGCGGAAGCACAGAGAAGAGAAAAACATCTTTCACGAATTAGAAGTACAAAACAAGGATTTGTAAAGAAAAATGTTGGAGGACATTGAAATAAGCGTAGAAAAGACTTTTTTTCTTTTGCTAAACAAAGGAAGCTATCTTTGCTCCTGTAAACAAATTTAGTTATTGCGAGACTATTCTCACAAGAGTTTACGCTACGCCTACGTCCTATGTCATTTGCTGGAACGCCACTCCCTAATAAACACACGTATGTCAGTTAGCGGAAGCTTGAGATTACAATTTCTAAAATTTTAAATATGGATATTTTTAGGGCTGCCCCTTAATAGTCGACTAACCGTTAGTCGACGAGAGAAGGCTTCGTCGACCTAAATTTTATTAGTCGCTTATTTGCAGAAAAAAAAAACATAGGAAGTGGCAAAGTCACACAGTCCGTGACAAACAGATCATTAACGGTTGGTCTATGCAGCAATATAGTACATCGGGCAGAACATCAAAATGCTCACCTACCTCAAATACGGCTTTTCAATGTGTGAAAAATATGTAAGTAGTCGCTCAATTTAATGTTCACCTACAAAAATGCTATTCAAGTGTCTGTGCGGAGTGTGGAAGCTGAACAGTTGTGCGCTTACTGCATGTCATGACAGGTGCAATCACTTAAAATACTCCGTCATTTTTGGTCATACAGATAAAAGTAATACATCTTTCAAATCTGTAAAGACTACGTTTAGGAACCAATTCAAATAGAAAACAAATATTATAAGATTATGTATTATCCGTATGAAACATGCATACAGGCGCATCACTACTGTGGAGATGACGAGTCAGTGTCGCCGACTTCATCTCTTAAGCCGAAAACAAAGAAAGCACTAGTTTATCAATTATTAAAACATTAATGCAGCCTCCTTACTGTTTTTCCTGACACACTCACATAATTACTATATCTTCCAGTGCACTATGGCAAGCTTTTTTGTGTGCGCTTATTAGGCTACGTAGGCAATTAAAGGCTCACTATTATGATCTATATGGTTTATTAATAAACGTGCGACTAATAGTCGACTAATGTTTAAAATGAACGACTACTGGTTGACCAGAAAAATCTTTAGTCTAGGGCACAAACAACATTGATTTGCTTCAGAATGCCTTTAATAACCCCCCAGGGCAGTGTGAAGTACTTTTTATGATGGATGGATGTACTTTAGTGGACTTTAAAAATCAGCAGCCAAACACTGCCATTATAAGCTTGGAAAGGCCAGGACATTTTTTAATACAACTCCGACTGTATCCGTCTGAGAGAAGAAAGTCATATACACCTAGGATGGCTTGAGTGTGCGTAAATCATGAGGTAATTTTCATTTTTGGGTGAACTATTCCTTTAACTTATGGCTTGTGAAAGCTGTCTGTAATTTTACAAACCTTCATCACTCTGTCCATCAGGCTTGAGGAGAGCAAAATCGATCTCTTCGGTTTGCTGATTGGATTGTGCTGGAGTGACTCCTGTTTGCAGGATGAATTGTTGCAGGTTACACTGGCGCAGCTCCTTATTCAGATCATCCAGTTCCTTGCTTTTAAACTACAGGGGAACATAAGAGAGATTTAGTGTTTGGTTGGAGGAAAAAGCTGAAGCAGCGACATTCAAAAGGCAATGTTCCTTTATCACACAGTTCTCTTTTCTTGTAATGAAACGCCCACACAGACTTAACCTCTACAATGAGGTCTAATGTCCAAGCCATGTGTCTCAAATGTCATTTTTCATACGTTCCTACCATGAACAGAGATAATTGTTAGATAATACCAGCACAGTGGTTCCTGCTTATTGTTTCTTAACATAAAGATACTGTCTTTGCACCACTTGATGAGCCTTGTTTTGTTTTCCATAATCGCAATCATTTTTATTTTGACCATCGAAGGTGTGACTAGCATTGTTGGTAATGATAACAACCTGTAGGACTAATGAATACAGCACTGCCCTTGCAGACGGGAGTGAGACAACAACGAAGGAATAGTGAGGTAGTGTGTGTGATGCCCTGAGGTTCAGTTAGTCATGGTAAGCACACAACATGCTTTTGTGTGTCAGTGTGAGTCAACAGCTAGTACAAAGATGTTTTATTTAATTTATACCGTATAGTCAGCAAGTCATTACTGCAAACTAAACCCTGACAGGGTGATCAGGACTCTGAAATATGTGAACATGAAATGTTAAGCTGAAATCACGTTACAGTCCTACCTGTATATAATCTGCTAATACAAATGTCCATTACAACGCAGCAACAAGATAAATATAGAAACTGTATTACAGTAATAGTTACAAATAATGTCCTAATGCCACCACAGTTGATAACTGAGATGTGACTGTATGAGACAACATGAACGTGAGTACGGTGTGATATGAGAGACGTGAAAGTAGCGGCAGTTTGAGGTAAATGGGTGAACAAACTGATATTGAAAGTTACAATGACAATGGCGGCAAAATTAACTGATAAAGCCATGTAATAGCAAACTAGAATAGAAATTATTTGTTCTGTCCACTTAAATGCGAGAGGCTTCCGGTGTCACTTTTAGTTGTACAAAAACACACAGACTTATGTACTTAAGTGCAAAGTAACGTTACACAATGACGTTAATATTTTGTGGATTGTTTTTGACTAGGGATGCACCGAAACGTATCGGCCGAAATGCTTGCGCGTTTTGTCAGTAAAGCCGGTTCTGTAATCAGCGGTAAATGCCATCAGGTGCGTGATTTCACGTTGAGCCGTATATACTACACACAGCCGTTGTTCACTGACGAGCTGCGCAAATCCATGTTCATTATCAGTG
>JAHKKF010500133.1:0-10950 GCA_019740295.1 Labeo calbasu
TTTGGAGACCCTACAGTAGGCGTACAGTGCAAAGTCGTACCCGTACATTTGTTACAGCCGTAAAGAAATCTGCCCGTTTCGTGAGGTTTTCCTACCTCTACCAAACTTACAGACTCTCAGGACATCTATCTATCTATCTAATCTATTTATTCATTCATTCATTTTGCTAGTGTTTTAAAAGAAGTATGTTTATTTTGATGTGATACACAGTAAAGCACATATACTTGATTATAACTTAAAGTGTAGTGTTATTTGATATTACAGTTTGGGAGAAAAAATGAACAGCTAAGATTAACTTTACAGTAGACTTTAAATAATTAGGTTTTAATTTTTTGTCAAGTTTTATATAAGTACATTTTATTTTGATGTGTTACTTAGATACTAAAGCACATGTAAAGTACCTAATTATAAAGTGTTTTCACGTCGCGTCATCAGTCCGACATAACGATGGCGCTGAACATAAACAATACCACAGAACAGAACGAAACTCGCACATTTTGCGGATTATTGCTGCTGAAAATGGTCAGTTATTGTCATGTTTTGGTCTGTACTAATCTGTTGGACCGGAAAAAAACATTTGGAGTACTACACTGTCAAAAGTTATAACAAATCAAGGGAGAAGAGTGGAAAAACTGTCTGAGGAACAAAAGGCATTTGTGGTTGGCCAAACTGAACCAGAATTTCCAGGGCAAGAATCTTGACAGCTTTCATATTTGTGTATCATTTCTGGTCAGGTATGTGAAATATTAGGCTAATATCTTAATTAATACTGCTCATAGGCATCTTACCACCTATTAACTTTAGTTTGTTAAACTATTGCACTCTTTACTGCTCTTTAAGTACTTTAAGTATGATTTAGCAACTCACACATGTTTCTGCCTTGGTTTAGACAGCATTGATTAGCAGAACAACGTATTCAGTACTACATTAGCCATGCAATCAATGCTGAAGTTTACATCCGAGTATCTCCAAATGGCTGCATATCCTGGTAACTGACCACATCATGACGTAAGTGCAAACCCTCTGTAATTTAAAGTGTAGTGTTAATTGATATTACTTTATAAGTAATACATTTAGGGAAAAAATGACTAAATTGCAACTTCATTACAAATTTACATTTTTAAATATATTTAATACATGATACAAGGTTCAATACAAATGGCATTAAAATATATTCCAGTTTATCACAATTAGCATACATTTTAACCATATTTCAGTGACAATTTAAATAATTATGAAATTACATAGTTCAACTAATTGCATTTAATATAAATTTAAATCAAGGGTAGCCAACTCTGGTCTTGGAGAGCTACCTCCTGCCTCCTGCAGACTTTAGTTCCAGCCTTGTTTCAATTGACCTGCCCATAATTTTTAAGTGACCCTGAACATCTTGATTAGCAGGTTCAGGTGTGTTTGATTGGGTCTGGAGCTGAACTCTGCAGGACGTACAGTAGCTCTCCAGGAGCAGGGTTGGCTTCCCTTGATTTAAACTATAATACATTTTCATTTAATTGCAATTAAGTGTCTGAAAACATTACATTCAGTTGGCACTTAAATATATTCTTTTAAAGTATGTTATTTCCATAATAGTTACTCTTTTGAAAGTATGTTAAATTGTACATCTTACTCACAAGTACGTACATGTATAGAATATGTATGTGCAGCTGAATAAATATGTAAGTTGAACTGTCATGTTGTCCACAATAGAAATACAGCACTATGGAGACACCCATGAGGCAGTTTTAATTGTTCATGAGGTAGATGGCCTGAGGGGAAAAAAAACTTTTGCTTCTGTAGCGACGGTTCAAAGAGGCAGTGGCCTGAGTGCGGTCTGAAGTGATTTCTCCTGCCAGTTTCTTCACTCTGGAGATGTACAGGTCTTGGAGGGTGGGCAGTGGAGCACCAATAATCTTCTCAGGAGTCCTGACAGTCCATTGCAGTTTCCTTCTGTCCAATTTGGTAGCTGAACCAAACCAGATAGTTACGGCGGTACACAGAACAGACTCAAAGACGGCTGAGAACTGTATCAGCAGCTCCTGGGGCATGTTCAATCATAGAAAAACCCAAACTTTTCAAATATGCTTGCCAGTTCTGTGTGCATCAGATGGTCAGGGGATAGACGGTGGGCAGTCCGTGGGTGGGCCGTCTGAGGCTGAGACCGTTATTGCATTCAGCTCCTTCAAACAGTGCTGAGATCATGGTATTTAAGATCTCATTATGTAAACAGCAATAAAAGATATTTACTGCATATATCGAACAAGCTAAACAAACGCTATGTGCTTGTATGTGCACTGTATTGGGAAATTTATAGACAGCTGTTGACAATATTTTTTACCTGCTGAAGTTATTCACATGGGTGTTTCAGCTAAACAGATGTTGAGATGCAATTATCGCCCTTGAGAAAAAACAGCAGTGCATAATGGGAAATCAGACTTTCGGAAACATTCTCTGCTATTAACTTCTGGTTTAAATAGGGGTATTTTTTATATTTTTTTAAATCAGTAAAGGGAACAGTTTTGTTTTGCTTTGTCGCATGTGATTACACAGGTAATTTTCGGAAAGGGTGAAATTGTCCTTTGATCTACAGCTCTGGCACTCAGGTTGTTCGTCCTTCATTCTTCCACACTTTGCAGCTCGCTGACCTCTTGAAAACAAGTGGCGTGACTGTAAAACGGCAGGGAAAGTGAATGAGGTTGGCAAAGGTTAAGACATGTAAATTATCCCTTTAGTTGCCCACATACAGAAGTCATAATATTGCTTTTCGTTTACAGCAATAAATGTTGTATAATAGCTTTTAATGAATGGGAAATTGGTAACTCTTTACAATACATTTCAATTTGTTTTCATTAGTTTTCATGAACTAACAATACAAAAACCCACTTAAAGCATTTAATAGTCTCAGTTAATGTTAATTTTAACATTTACTGGTAGGTTATTAAAATCAAAAAATGCATCTACTAATTTAACACACATGAGCTAACATGACCTAGCAGGGAACAGGTGTTAACAATGATTCATAAATACTGTTAAGTAAGTAAGGGATAATGTACGTTCAGCCGGTTGTTATCGCAGAAAAAACCCCAACAGGGTAATCTGAACCCCAGTGCAAACCGGAGGGATCTTGAATGACTCTGAAGGGGTTTATTTTACAATAACAACCAGCTGGATGTACATTATCCTGCTTATATTATGTAAATGCCACATGTAAATAAATTAAACAAGTAACTTTGAGACAGGACAAGTAAGTTCAAAAACATGTGATGAAGTGATGAATGTACAGTCATAACACTTATAACATGGCTTTTCACCAGTTAAATAATTATGTGGATGTGAAATGTTGATTTGAGTTGAAACTTGAAACCCCCATTTTAAAATCCCCAGAAGTTGTGACTGACCGATCAGAATCAAGCATTTAAAGGGATAGTTCACCCAAAAATAAAAATTACTCCATGATTTACTCACCCTCAAGGAACCTAAGATGTATATGACTTTCTTCTTTCAGACAAATACGATCAGAGTTATATTTAAAAATGTCCTGGCTCTTCTATGCTTTATAATGGCAGTAAATGGTGCTCGAGATTTTAAAGACCAAAAAAGTACATCCATCCATCATAATTAGTGCTCCATACAGCTCCGGGGAGTGAATAAATAAAGGTGAAAAATATCCATATTTAAAGTGGTCATCGGATGATAAGTTCACTTTTACATGTTGTTTGAACATTAATGTTTGTTGGCAGTGTATGTACAAATCTACCCTGTAATGATAAAAATCCATGCAGTGGTTTTTAATTAATCTGTCAAAATAATATTCCCTTTTTCAAATCGAGCCATTTTCAGATGCCTGTCGTTGTGGCGTCACACCGACAGAGGCCGCTCCAACGATAGTTGATTGACATGAGGGTCTTACCTCAGATCAGCAGTAACAGTCCGCCCTCTTTGTTTCGTTGCCAGAGCAGGGTTGTAAGTTAGACAAAAATATCTCCGATTGAGCGATTGAGGTGTTGTGTCGCTGGATGTAATAATGAACGTAGTGGTCGTTATTTACTCCTTACATCTGAGACGCTGAAGATGCAGTAGATTACGTTTGTTTGTGAATGGAATGCGCCTCCCGATCTACATATATCCGTCTATGTTTGCGCGAATCATTCGTGATCCAGCTTCACTTACAGCAGAAGTGAGTATAAGGGTTTTTTCATATCAACTTGTGGAAAATGGGCATCCGATGACCCCTTTAAAACCGTAATCTCTACTTCCAGTAACTGTGAACGTGCGTTCACGAAAGATTGGCATTTAAGTCGATGACGTAAGATGTAGGCGTAGCATAAGCCCTGGGAAAAATATGCTAGTTTCACAAGGACCAATTTTCTTTTACAGCAAAGAAAAACCTCTTGGCTTATATCAAAAATCTTCCATCATTTTTCTTTACAAATCTTTGTTTTGTACTTCTAATTTGCGACCATTGTTTTGTTTTGCTCTCTTCTCTATGCTTCTGAGTTTGTCACTAGTTTGTCATAAGTGTTTGATCCGCCATCTTACTATTACCTACCAGCAATTGACTTACATTGCAAATCACTGACCTAAAATCACCCGATTTGAAGCATGGGATTACTTTTTAGGATATGTGTATGTAAATTAATTTTTACTTAAGATGTTATCTGGAATGTTAATGGTCTTTTCGGGCAGGATAAGCGATATATTGAAATCGTTTAGGTGGGTGTGTCAGCTGCAGACACAGGTAACTGATCCAACACAAAATATATTCCTTTATATACCTAATTATACAGGAAATAATAAACATGACCATATATCTGGTATTAGTATCTGAAATTGATTCGAATATACAATAAATAATACAAACAAGCATCTGTTACTATATTGCTCGTTGTATAGAAATTCAAATATTTGAAATAAAGCATCATGTAAGTCCATACTGTATGTAGTCTCAGTTATGTGTATTTTTAATGTGCCTGATTGAGCAACATCTATTTAAAATATTACATGTATGTAAAATATTACGTGTATGTTGAATTAATTATTAATTTACCAAACAAATCATTGCCTGCTTCAAATGAATACTGTTAACGAAATCATTGTTGAAACATGCAGTTAGCCTACTGTACAAATAAAAACACTATAACAAAATTACATAAACAGTGAATAACTGTACAAGGCGAATTAAGGTGTGTACAAAGCATAAATCTTCATTCAGATTTCTGAATGAGCACTTTGTCATAAGTAAACATATGTTGAACGTCCAATGTTTATCATGTTCATCTGATGTACCTGACTGTAATGTAGGCTACATGAACATACATTTCATGCAGAGGAAATTCCCAACATTAAACAAATAACCGTTTACATGCTTAGGATGTTTGCATTGTGAAAATGTACAGTGAGACTTTGGATATAAAAACGCTGACTTGCTATGTGATGGTTTCTCATTAAAATCGTATAATTTCATATTCATTCAATAGAATGTATGCGAATACTAGGGAGTACTAATATGGCGGCACGGTGGCTTCACTTTTATGACGTCATGAGCAATCCAGTTCTCTATTATAGATCAGTGGGTAGTTTTAATTTTTTGGTGAACTATCCCTTTAAGAGAGCTGTGTAATAATATCAGTTAAAGGGATAGTTCAACCAAAAATAAAAATTCTGTCTTTTTTACTCACCCTCCACTTGTTTCAAACCTGTACGAGTTTCTTTCTCTGTTAAACACATGGTGTCCATTGACTTTCATAGTATGGAAGTGAGTGGCTACCATCAACTGTTTGGTTACCAACATTCTTCAAAAAATCTTTTTTTGAACGCATAGAAACTCATACAGGGTTGGAGCAAAATGAGGGTGAGTAAAGAGGTTTTAACTTCTCTTTTAATGCATTAACCAATGTTAACTAATGGGACCTTATTGTCAAGTGTTACTGACAGATCCGTGTGCTCTTTGCAGGGGTGCCGCGGCTGGTGTCCGGGGGCCGGTGGGACTGTCTGACTGCAGGGGATTCGTGCTCCAGCGACGAGGCGTGCAGCCCGCGCTTGAGAACGCTGCGGCAGTGTGTCGCAGGCGGTGGAAGCGTGAAGCTGGGTCCGGGGGCGCGCAACCACTGCGAGAACGCTGTGACGGCCCTGCTGTCCAGCCCCCTGCACCGATGCCAGTGCAAACGGGGTATGAAGAGAGAGAAAAACTGTCTTAGCATTTACTGGAGCCTGAAGCAGTCTGTGCTGCACGGTGAGCAAATCCATATTCATAATTTTTTCATTGTCACATACAAAGCACTCGCTCACACAATGATGCAATTACGAGTTCTAATACCCACACCCACGCAGTCCCCGGAAACCACTTCAATGGATGCTAATTAGACGCTGCGTTTTAATATGCTAACCAGTTTAGCATTATAGAAGCATTACTTCAAACTGAACTTTTACCTGTGACACTCTCATTAATTTACTGACACAAAATACTCTGTTACCATAGCCACGAAAAACCCTGTTTATGTGTGCGTTTACAGGGCTGAGCCTGGTGGAGAACTACCCCTATGAGCCTGTCGAGCGGGGCTTTGATTATGTTCGCCTGGCCTCCATCGCTGCAGGTCAGTGATTCGCACAGACGCACTATGCCGATTATCTGCTACGGTGTTGGAATTGATATTTGGAACTGATCACGATGTGTTTTGTCACTTCTATGCCAAGCATTAGCAGTGAAGAGTTATTAATAGGGCAGAGCTTAATAGCTTACAACAGCAAAACACGAGTGCTTTGTTTAATGTACTTGGATATAGCGTAGTTGGCGTTCATCTGCACCGTTGATGACAAACTGCGTTTCCTACAAAATGAGGCGTGCATTAGGGACCTGTCAGGAGCTGAACAAACACTTCGTTGTGGGCCAGAGGCTCTCAGACGGACCTAACAAAGCCTCAACGGTCGGATGATTTATCTCAGAATTTCGTTTTCTAATCAAGGCTTTTTGCTCATCACTTTCTCATCTCGCTCCCATCTCATTACGTTCGCTCAAAATAGCACCGTACCAAGTTTAGAAACTTATTTTTGGAGGAGCCACACGACTAAAACTGTCAGTTTGTCAGCCTCAGTTTATGGGGTGCTTAAGGCATGAGCTGAATTTTATGGACCCCGAGGGCAGCACATAATGATCCATTTACTCATCATCTCTCTTGCGTGCACACACACACTCATAGACACACTTGAGTCCAAGCAGACGCGCATAAAATAACATTTAAACTCTTGGGGATAGGACAGAGAACGATTTCCTCAAAGTAATGAAAGTAATGTCGGTCATTCATGCGTGACTTTTAATGATGGCTGCTCTCAACTCTCAAACACTGTGAGCGTTTAACAAGCTGGCTCGGTAGAGACAACAAAGATCAAACAAAAGTGTAGAAATTAGAAAGGGGAGAGGGGAGAGAAGGGGGAGAGACACATAGGATAATCATACTGTAGTAAAAAGACAAAGAAACTGGGGGAAATGCGAGAAATTCATTAAAACATTCTTAACATTATAATGACCTTGTAACAGGCTGTTCTGCCAGTATTACAGACTTAAATTAAAAGGTCCACTTATCCAAACAGGTACTTTTGTTCTTTATTTTTTCCTTTTCTCTGTTTGTTTTTGTCTTTATTATCTCTATTACATATTTCATTCATTTTTATTTTTTACTGGATAAATATGATTAACCTTGAAGGATACAGATTTTCATTGAAAGATACATATTTCATTGTAGATATATATATATATATATTCGTGAGTGTGAGTGCATGTGTGTAATAGTTTGATCGGCCCCAACAAACTCTGATGTACTTACAGCTAGAATCTGTGTATACAGCAATATAATGAGCACTAGGGTCCAGAATATTGGCTTAGTATTGATCACAAGCTCGCAAAACCCCTTAATGATGGATGAGAAAGTAATCTCACCCAAACGGATTTTGAGCACAATCCCTTGAATATGAAAGAAAAAAATAAAGGAATGAATGCAAGAAAGAAATATTTAAAATATGGATGTAAGGGAGCAAAGAATGAAATAACTAAAATATCAGAAAGACAGCAAAGAAAAAAAACTAAAGAAGAGAAACAAGCGTGGAATAAGGGACAGAAGAATGAAAATGAAGTGGAAAAGAAGAAGGAAAGAAGAAAGGAAAGGAAACAAGCATGCACAGAAATGAAGGAAACAGAAAAATGGAAGAAAGGAAGGACACAAGTAAAGGAAGGAAGGTGGGAGGGAAGTGGAAGGAAGGAAGCAAGCAAAAAAGGAGAATAAGGAGGCAAAAGAAGAAAGGAAACAACAAAGCATGATTGGAGGGATGATGGATAGAAATGAATAAGAAGAAAAGAAATAATGGGAAGAAAACGAACAAAGAAAAAAAAAAGCAAGCAAATGAAGGACTTAAAGAAACAATAGAAAGTAAATTAAGAAATAAAGAACAAAAGGAAGGATGGAAAGATGGGGGACAGAATGATGTAAATTTAAAAAGGTGAAAAGAAAGATGGGAAAGAAGAAATAAGACGGGGGGATGAAGGAAGAATAAAGAAATGAAGGTGAAAGAAAGTAGTGATAGAATCAAGGAAAGGAAACTGAGGAAATGAAGAAAACAGCAATGGATGGATGGATGAATAGAAAAGATAAATAGGGCATGTTAAAAGATCTAGAGGTGAAGAAGAAAAAAAAGATGACAATGCAGAGGGCAGTGGTTAAAAAAGTCCACGGCTCATGGGGGAAGAGAAAGAGCGAGAGAGAGATAAAGCGAGCTCTATGGCAGTGTAATGCTGGCAGGCTCTCTGCGGCCCACATTAGTCTGATATGAAAAATGAAGCAGCAGCAGCAGCAGCAGCCAGTCTCAGCTGGGACCTGCTCTGTGATAGAGACCAGACTCATTCAACTTTCATTCTTACTCATGCTCTATTCATTAGCAGCGCACACGGGCCACCCAGACTCACATCCTCTTAGAGCAGACCAACTCAACCTTTCGTTAGGACATGAGAGAAAAAGACGTTCTCTATGAACCTCAAACCTCATTAGGACAATGAGCAAGCGCACACCTCCAAAAACTCATGCTGCTCTGACAGTTGGACAAGGCCGTTTTGAAAATTCACAACATTCTTATTTTCCCCTGGCCCAATGTTTAGGCGACATAATAGATGACATTGGTTATTAAATTGGAAGGCTTCTGTAAGTGCATTTAATATACTCTCATTGCGTTTCATAACTGTTTTGCATTTTGACAAATTAGTTGCTAATTAGTACAATCTCATTTGTAGGTTTTCATACAATCTGCTTGTGCCCCATTGAGGGTTAAGTTTAGGAAGTGGGCTAAAAGGGGAAAAGAAAGAAGTAAGGAAAGAAAAACACGGAAGAAAGCAAAGAAAGACAGGAAAAAAGGAAGCGAAGAAGAGAAACAACAGAAAGAACCAAAGAAAGAAGCCCAAATGATGGTTAAGTTTATGAAATGGAACAGAAGGGGAAAAGAATAAAAGGAAGGGAAAAAACAAGGAAAGAAGCAAAGAAAGACAGGAAAAAGAAAGCAAAGAAGAGAAGCAAAGTAATGAAGAAAAGAAAGAAAGAAAGAAAGAAAAAGCCCCATTGATGGTTAAGTTCAGGAAATGAAAGAGAAGGGGAAAAGAAAAAAGGAAGGAAAGAAAAACAAGCAAATTGATGAAGCAAAGAAAGAAAGAAAGAAAGTTAAGTTTAGGAAATGGAATAGAAAGGGAAAAGAAAGACGGACTAAAAGAAAAACAAGGAAGGAAGCAAAGAGAGAAAGGACAAAAGGAAGCAAAGAAGAGCAGCAAAGTAATGAAGCAAAGAAAGTTAAGTTTAGGAAATGGAATAGAAAGGGAAAAGAAAGAAGGAAGGAAAGAAAGAAAAACAAGAAAGGAAGCAAAGAAACAGGAAAAAAGTAAGCGAAGAAGAGAAGCAAAGAAAGAAAGAAAGAAAAAGAAAGAAAAAACAAAAGAAGCCCCATGGATGGTTAAGTTTATGAAATGGAAGAAAAACGTAAAAGAAAGAAGGACTGAGAAAAATACGGAAGTAAGCAAAGAAAGACAGAATAAAAGAAGTGAATAAGAGAAGCAAAGTAATGATGCAAAGAAAGAAAATGAAAGAAACCCCACTGATGGTTAAGTTTAGGAAATGGAACAGAAGGTCAAAAGAATGAAGGAAGAAAGAAAAACAAGGAAGCAAAGAAAGACAGGAAGAAAGAAAGAAAGAAAGAAAGTTAAGTTTAGGAAATGGAATAGAAAGGGAAAAGAAAGAAGGACTGAAAGAAAAACAAGGAAGGAAGCAAAGAGAGAAAGGACAAAAAGGAAGCAAAGAAGAGCAGCGAAGTAATGAAGCAAAGAAAGAAAGAAAAAGAAAGGAAGTTAAGTTTAGGAAATGGAATAGAAAGGGAAAAGAAAGAAGGAAGGAAAGAAAGAAAAACAAGGAAGGAAGCAAAGAAACAGGAAAAAAGGAAGTGAAGAAAAGAAGCAAAGAAAGAAAAAAAGAAAAAGAAAGAAAAAAACGAAAGAAGCCCCATTGACGGTTAAGTTTAGGAAAACGGAAAAGAAAGAAGGACTGAGAAAAATACGGAAGTAAGCAAAGAAAGACAGAATAAAAGAAGTGAATAAGAGAAGCAAAGTAATGAAGCAAAGAAAGAAAGAAAGAAAGAAAAAGAAAGAAACCCCATTGATGGTTTAGTTTAGGAAATGGAACAGAAGGTCAAAAGAATGAAGGAAGAAAGAAAAACAAGGAAGCAAAGAAAGACAGAAAGAAAGAAAAAAAAGAAAGAAAGAAGGAAAGAAAGAAAGAAACCCCATTGATAGTTTAGTTTAGGAAATGGAACAGAAGATCAAAAGAATGAAGGAAGAAAGAAAACCAAGGAAGCAAAGAAAGACAGGAAGAAAGAAAGAAAGAAAGAAAGAAAGAAAGAAAGAAAGAAAGAAAGAAAGAAAGAAAGAAAGAG